>CM067369.1:106754723-107044723 GCA_034401795.1 Chaetoderma sp. LZ-2023a | reverse complement strand
GCCAGTCATTACTGTGGTCAATTAAAAAAAACCTCAGCCTCCAAATCTACATTTACTGTGCAAATATTTCAGTTATCATGAAACATTTTTGCCCATTAACACTTTAAGCCTTGAATTTGTTCAAGAAAATTTCAATTTTATCATAGAAAATGTCCATGTACAGACCAAGAGAAGACTATTTTTGAAAATTTACCACTGGAATGACTGGTTTGCTTCTCTTGGTCTGCAAATGGACATTTATCAAGACCACTGCAGAAGCCATTTTTGGCTGATATATAAGAGTTAAAGGGTAACTGAGGCTACAACAACCTTCAGAAAATTAATTGTTGACAATTATCCTATTTAAAACCAATTATTCAGTAAACCTAAAGAAAAATAATTAACCTAGTTCCACTATTGTGAAGAGTAATGTCCAGTTAAAGGGTTGAATAACAAGAAGGGACAGTCATTGTTAAAATAGCCAAGCTGCTACACTCACCGGCTGACTAACCCAATAGATCTCTCAAGCTGACAGATTTCGGTCAGGATCCTTTCATGATATAGCTCTTCTCCCAATATCTGTGCCAATAACCCCGCGTGTGCAGCACAACCAATAGCTGCCTGCCTGTACAGCTGCTGCTCTATGCCAAGCCTCTCTTGACCTTTTCATCTTCAAATTTTACATATAAAATGCACATTTACAGAAAAAGTGAAGATTATTTTTGAAAATTTATCACTGGAATGACTGGCTGGATTATTGAACCAAGCATTCCTGTGGTAAAGTTTCAAAATTACTCTAGTCTTGGTCTGCAAATCGACATAATTCTCAAGACTAGGACAAATGACATTTTTGGCTGCTGTGAGAGTTAAAATTAACAGGTTTTAGTGGACCATGAAATATTGGTTATTCAGAACTCTGCCATCAAAAAACCATTGCCCTCATTTCTGAACTAGTGTGGTGAATGTTAGGGGGATGTGGGATGGAAGGTAGAGCGAAGAGGAAATATATTGAATATCATGGCAAAGACAAGAGTACAGCTATTCTGAAAGGAATAGATACCTAGTTTGGTGTCTTCGGAACAAAAGGATAACAACCAAGCAGTATCACGAACTGGGATAATTAAATTTATTACGATTCAAACTTACATACATGCATGATGCATGCAAGTGCGAGAGAACAATAACAGATACACGCACGCACATGCATGCATGTACACACGCATGCACATGCATGCATGTACACATGCATGCACATGCATGCATGCACAGGAGCACTAAATACTTTTAGATGTTAGGATATAAATCTCTGGAGGATTCATGAAGCTCTCATGTTTTATAGAATATCATAGAATAAGAGATGGGTGGGGGGTGTACGCTGAGTGGGATGGAGTAGGGTTATACTGATCTTACAGTACATAAAACCCTATTGACACACATTCTCAAAAATGGTCTATTTTTAGCAGCCTAAGATTAAGATGGATGCCAGCCAAAAAACCCTGTAATTATGCTGTTTGAACTGTGAGAAATTCTCTAGTGCCAGAATGTGTGCTTCTGTCTCAACTCACATAAACCGTTACCTGATAGCGCAGATTACTGGGCCAATATGGGCCGTATCTGGCAAGTGTTGGCCCAGTATCAGCCCAGTAATCTGCATTATCAAGGTACCCCATTCATTCCTGAAATCTCATGGTCTCTATTTTAACTCTTTCATGGATAAATTCCTTCTGTATCTCAATAACCGGGCAAACGAACAGGAAATCTGTTGATATTTTGAAATTAATATGACTGGATGTCATTGCTGCCTCATTAATTAATATTAATTTCAAAATATTCAACAGAATGTGCTATACATAGCAAAGAATTTACTCTTTCAGGGATTTGTTGTTGAAAGGGTTAAGTCATCCAGACCTGAAAGCTGCAGATTATTAGCTCACCTGCTCTGAAAGACCAATTGGCCGATTTCAATCAAATTTTGCAGGAAGCATCCTTAGGGAATTCAAGATCCAACATAGTTCAAATGGAGCTGATTAGTTGATTTGGTCAGTGGCTATCTTTGATTTTGCACTATTTTTAGCTCAACATGACAAAGTAATATGAGCTAATTAAGGATGCCCTCCGCGGTCAATGGCATTGTCCAATTTGCATTTAGTCAAACTTAGGAATTTTATGTGGTGTTAATCATACTGTATCTAAGCTTGAACACATGCTTCCTTATGATGAGAGTTATCATTTACAGGCCAAGAGAATGGAAAAACACAGTTTCTCAGTCAATCATATTGCATCATAATCAACTACGCGACGCGTAGGATGATGTCATTATAATTAATTATGTCATGAATGACATGACTAAGTTCTTCACCGATTGCTTAATTGACGACGGACTAAGCATTACTGTGCAAATTGTATGCCTTTGCAACAGCACAGAGGGGAAGGGTGTGTGGCATAGCTAAAATTTGATTCCTCAAGTAGCCTATTGGCAGGTTTATCTCTGGATTGACATACTCTATTATCGATCAAGCCATTCCGGATGTGAATTAAAAAAAAAAAAAACTTCGCTTGTGACTATACATTGCAGAAGATGTTTTTGCATGTCTTCGTAGTTAAATTGTTAATCACGTTATTCCTGATGACCTATTTTGTGTGGTCTTTCCATCTATGGTCATTGACACTCATTGGCCTCACAGCTGATAAGGAATGGATCTTTGATGGAAATATTGATTTTCAAACAGATTTTTTATCATCCACATATTTCTTGTGGACGTTTGCCGATTGCGGCAGCAGCCATGGTACCAGAGTTCACAGCTGACCACTGGAGAAGATGTATTGCGCCTGTCTCATCTGAGGTCTGCGTTGATAAAAATAGCACCTTGTCAAGCGCCTTTACGCTTGGATATAAATAATGACCAATAAGCAGTTATAGAGAATTTCTCATATTAATTTATCACGGAGCGTCTTATTTTTGCCGTGATAATTCAGTTCATTCAAAATAGCTAAAAATCTGATTTTAAGCGAGCTTCATAGGGAATGTGCCAATTTTTTGTAACCCTTTCATTGTCAGGGAAGCTGAAACCGTTCTTTGCAGTCGTCTTCAAGAATGTCCATTTGCAGGCTATGAGAAGACTATTTTTTAAATTTTGTGTGTGTAAAGACTGGCTAAAAAATCGAGCGAGTCATTCCTGTGCTAAAATTTCCAAAATAGTCTGTGAGCCAATTAATGGTCATTCACTAAGCCACAGGTTCCAGTCAAACTAGTTTGAAAATATTGAACAGTACTTCTCTTACATCAGAAAGAATTTTGATGTTTCTTGTCGTTAATGGCTAAAGGGTTAATTGTCTCACAAACCGCCAGAAAATAATTTAAATGAGCAAAAACTTATGACTTACTGAATATTTTGAAAACAATTTGACTGAAAGTTGTTGGTGGCTTAGCCACAAACAACTTTCAGTTAAATTGTTTTCAAAATATTTAGCAGGTCCAAAAATATAAGCGTTGGAACATGTCATCTGCAAAGACTCAGCAGTCAGATGGCTAAAAGTACTTTTGCTGAATTTAGCAACACGATACAACCAATTCTTTGTGATATATAAGAAATATTTGTGTTGAATATTTTGAAAAGATCTTAACTGAAAGCCGGTTCTGGCTTCTAAGCAACAATGGCTTCCTTGTATTGATAATTTTGGGTAGGAAAGGATTATTGTCTTAACCCTTTAACACTCATATCAGCAAAAAAACGGCTTCTGCAGTGGTCTTGAGAAATGTCCATTTGCAGACAAAAAGACTATTTTTTTAAATTTACCGCTGGAATGACTGGTTCGGTTACCGAGCCAGTTATTCCAGTGGTAAATTTTCAAAAAGAGTCTTGGTCTGCAAATGAACATTTTAATGAGAATTTGAAATTTTCTTGAACAAATTCGAGGGTTAAAGGAGGAGGTGGCGATGATCTGTGTATATTCTAGCAGAGTGCTGTATAATGCAGCTTTGAGCATGATTTTGGTGATTTGTACAATGTTTTGAAAGAAGTGTGCTGTATAGTCGAGATGATTATCTTCTCAATACTAGCTACACATAGGTGTCTATTAACCATTTTAGCATGGTAACAGACCCAGTTCAACAGTCGGTATATGGCATAAGAAATATTCTTACCTGGATTTCAGAGGAATTATTTTCTAATTGTGCACCCTCTTTCCTGAACTGAAAGTGAGTGACTGAGATTTCATTGGCGATAGAGTTTATACTGATGTCAATGACCTTCTGTACTTGGATAATTTTTCTTTATCATTCTGAATCGCGTTAATGGGTTAATGGTCATGCCGGCGGCCGGCCGACCAAAACTAGCCACCAGTGGTTTTCAGGAATGACCATTTGCAGCCCATGATAAGACAATTATTCCATGGGTAAATTTAAAAAAAAAAAGTCTTATCTGGTTCTGCAAATGGACATTTCATTGTGAAAAGATATCAATTTACATGACAAATTTTGTCCGTTAACTGCGGACTACATTTTCCATGGGGTTTAACTCTGGATATGCAGAATATTTTGAAAACAATTTGACTGAAAGTTTCAGACAAATTGTTTTCAAAATATTCAGCAAGTTCAGAGTTATTGACCATCAAGGTTATTGTCTTGTGGTTTACAGTGGTCAGGAAGTTAAAGGGTTAAAACATATACAGTATACAGAGTACATTTTTTGTGAGAAATCTGCTGCCACCCTGGTCTCCACTGACTAATCTAAAATTAATGTTATCCTAGCTCTTATTGTGCCATGGGAAATAACTCTAGCATTAACAAAATAAAAACCTAATGGAGTTGAACATAAAAATCTTTCCCCTGATATTACTGGGACTGCATTGTGAATTCCTACAGCGAGACATATGAGTGAAATGTTATCTCCCTTCCAGAACATCGAAAAGGTAGAAAATTTCAAGTAATATGTTTTGATAGAGATCTATTCAGAGTCTCCTGGTTAAGAAAAATGTCATTCTGTGCGCTTGAGAAATTCCCTTAGCGCTTAACACTTTGATGTCAATATTTTATCTTTTAGTGTGTCAATATTAAACAAACTATGACAGCAACATCTTCCACCAAATTTGTTAAATAATGAACACCAGTTCATCTTTTAATTTAATTTGAAAATTAAACATTTTTCCCAAATGGATTTGCTGGCTCCATTGCAGAGCCAGTCGTTCCAGTGGTAAATTTTCAAAAACAGTCTTTTGGCCTATAAATGAACATTTGATTATAAGCAAACATTGAGGTTTTCGTGGCACATCTTTGCCATTGTGAGTTAGGTAATACAAGAATGCCATAGTACAAACTTGTGAAAATCCAATTTACTTGGAAATCAGGATAGGATTATATTTCTATCCATGTATGCATCCGTGTATCTGTACATGTATATTCTTTTTAATCATTCGATAACAAGAGAGGGACACATTTCTAGATGGTCCCCACCCGTTTCTAGTTAAGCTCCGCCCGTTTCTAGCTAAGCTCCACCCAATTTGTACTCGTGTTGGAATCGATTGAAACTTTGAAACCTGAGTTCATAGAAACTAAAATCGAATTAAAGTTTCTGCTATTCCAAATAAATTTTGATAATATTTAGTCTCTGGTTTCCATTTTATCATAGTAAGAAATTTGTAAATTTTTAGCTCACCACCATATGTCAGAATTACATGTAACCATTTCCGCTGTAGAATTGACATCAACCCTTTTACGATCAAATTCTTTTCAAAAAAATATCAAGTTTCTCTTAGAAAATGCCACGTTGCTGACCAAGAGAAGATTATTTTTGCAAATTTATCACTGGAATGACTGGCTCGGTTATCGAGCCAGTCATTCCCAGTGATAAAACTTTCCAAAAATTAATCTTGGTCTGCAAACAGACATTTCTCACGGCTACTGCAGATGCCCTTTTTGGGCCGGCTGAGTATTATAATGCATTATCTGTGACTTCAGATCCTTCAAATGGACTACAATTAAGGATGCTTACATAGGGTTGGTGGTTACATGTATATAGTCTAATTCGTATGATGCTTTCTGTATTACAGCAAATGGGTATTGAAGATGATTTTCATGTGAAGTCCATCTTAGTGTGTATCGATGAACTCTACGGTCAAACTCCTGAAGAGGTAGTGTATTATTGTGAAGCTTTTTAGCAGCTCTTTAGTCTATAGCAAACTCTTGCACATCTAAAGAAACCTTAAAGTGCGCTTATACTAGCTATTCGGATGATAGAATATTCCATGTATCGACAATGCATGACATTCAGATTTCTATTATTATCTCACCTGGCCTGTTGTCTGTCCGTAAAAGCGGACCTCCTGTATGCTTTGACCGATTTCAACCAAATTGTGCTGGAAGGATCCTATGGTAGTAGGCTCCAGATCTTCTATTCAGAATTTTGATTGATAAATTTTTTGACTGATAATCTTGGATTTTATGAAAAATTGCCCGGAAATTGTCACAACACAACCTTCTTCTTAACCGCTTGATGGAGTTCAACCAAATTTGGCTAGAAGGACCATATGGCAGCAGACTCCAGAACTTCAATGCAGAATTTTGATTAGTCAATATTTTGGGTGAAAATCTTAGATTTTATGAAAAATGTATAAATATTTTCAAACTGCACCTCGTCCTTAGCCATTGCCTGGATTTCAACCGAATTTGGCTAGAAGGACCCTATTGGTGGTACACTCCAGAACTACTAGTCAGAATTTTAATTGGTAATTTTCTTTTGGGTGAAAATCTTAAAATTTTATGAAGAATTTACTGGAAAATGTCAAAATGCATCTCCTCCTTTAGCCACTTGGTGGTATTTCAACTGAATTTGACTAGATTTGAGCAATGGTGCTATTAGCTACAGAACTTCTAGTCAGCAACAGCACCGAGTCAAATTAGTTTCAAAATATTCAACAGCTTACCAGTATAGTTTTCTGGAAATTGAGATTCAGGGAGTTCAGGATATGCATCCACGCAATCAACCAGCTCTGATAACAGGACAATACCCATCCACGAGATTAGACAACCCAGTCCTTGATAATAGATGGATCCAAGTTTTCACACAAAAATCTGACATAATAATTAATTGCATCACATGTTATCTGATGTCACAATCAAAATGTCAAGTCTGTCACGAAAGTGTACGAATTATACATCTTTGATGAATTTACAGGTTAATAAACCTGTGGAATATTTTGAAACTAATTTGCCTGGTAACTGTTGCTGCCTAACAGCTGGCATAAACACCCACCCCATCCCCACAACCCCTCCATCCTGTGGCCAGACAAAGTAGTTTCAAAATATTCAACAGCTTTCCTGTATGGTTACCATGAAATTAGATTTCCAACATATGTAAAAGTTGGCAGAGCTTAGGTGGAAATGGGCGGGGCTTAGATAGAAAATGATCCCTCTATAGGGTACCACCAGTACAACCAGTCAAACAACTCTGTCTCCGATAACTCGGTCATCTTAGTCCATACAGGGCACCAGCCAGTTAACCCTTTAACCCGCAAGTCGGCCGAAAACGGTTTCTGCAGTGGTCCAGAGAAATGTCCATTTGCAGAGCAAGTGAAGAGTATTTTTGAAAATTTATCACTGGAATGACTGGCTCGATAAACGAGCCAGTCATTCCAGTGGTAAAGTTAAAAAAAATAGTCTTCTTGATCTGCAAATGGACATTTTCAGTGAGAAAATCAAAATTTTCTTGAAGAAATTTGAGGGGTAAATGGTTAAACAAAACAACTCAGTCTATAATAACAGGACATGTACCACTCAATCCTCCCGGTCAGTCAACTCAGTCTGCGATAACATGACTTGATCAAACTATCCACGCAGACAACTCAGTACCCAGAGGATTGAAACCATCGACCCTGTCACACACCTCAGTACCTGACAGAACGTTTTCACTAGGTTCACAGTCTTGTGCATCAGATGGATAGGATTTATTCACATGAATTTATTAGTCACAAGCATATTGCTGGGTCCATGAGCACTAGAAAAGCCCCGTAGCACGGCACACTGATTCGATAGCCACAATCAATCCACCAATCAAATTACCAGGATCTTGCATCACACGCCATTTGGTATTCGACAAACCAGGCAACAAGGATGTTAGGATAAATTTCTATTTAAAAAAATGGCACGGTGCTAGTTCATGTTTCATCCATGTCCGTCTGGTTTACAAGGACAAATATGGTGAGAACATGTTCTAATCGTGTCCATAGCTGCAGAATCATATCTGAGGAGTGATGACGCATCTTTGGGGCAAGGACTTTTGAGTTGGTGGAGAGAAGTGGGTGCGGAAAGCGTAGAATTAGCTGATCATAATTGTGCATTCCCATAGTTTACAAATAAATCGAGTATGCTGAAAAGATCTCAATCTCCGACTAAATGTTAAATAGCACGTCATTGATTAGTTATGAATACGTTATTCTATAATATGACCGCATGTATACGCAAGTTGTATGGGTTTATCTCGACTCGCGTGTCTGAGCAGTCATCACATGCTGTTATTAGTTACATAGACGTGTGTGCAAGCACATGCGCACTGAGATGCACGTGACCTGTTCACAGTTAGATCACATTATGAATCCATTTCAAACATAATCTCATAAGAGATTGTTACGATTTGACTGCTGATAGCAGTTGACCTTTTGGTACTCATATCAGCCAAAAACTACTTCTTCAGTGGTCTAGAGACGTGTCCATTTGCAGACCAAGAGAAGATTATTTTTGAAAATTGACCACTGGAATTACTGGCTCGATAACCGAGCCAGTCATTCCAGCTGTAAATTTTCAAAAATAGTCTCCTCTTGGTCTGCAAATGGGCATTTTCTATGAGAAAATTGAAATTTTTTAAAACAAATTCGATGGTTAAAAGGTTAAAAGTGCCTGTCTTTGGTAACCAAAAGATGCTTATAGTTAAACCTCTTAGTGGTCACATCAGCTTTTGTCTGGAGGGCAATCGATTTACAACGCAATAAAAGCCTATTTTTGAGAATTACTGATTCGATAACTGATCCCCAGCATTCCAGTGATCAAGTTTTTAAATATATAAATCTCTGGAAATAGACATTCTTAGCCCTTTAACCCTGGAATCTGTTCAGGAAATTGTTCATTTGCAGACCAAGAGAACACTATTTTTTACAATTTACCATTGGAATGACAGTCATTTCAGTCGTAAATCTTCAAAAATAGTCT
The DNA here is from genome assembly GCA_034401795.1 of Chaetoderma sp. LZ-2023a. Classification (NCBI taxonomy): domain Eukaryota; kingdom Metazoa; phylum Mollusca; class Caudofoveata; order Chaetodermatida; family Chaetodermatidae; genus Chaetoderma; species Chaetoderma sp. LZ-2023a. Next base: position 107,035,545 of record CM067369.1, on the reverse strand, counting down.
TCTCTTGGTCTGCAAATGGACATTTCTCATGACCACTACAGAAGCTGTTTTTGGCTGATATGAGTGTTAAAAGCTTAATGAGAAAATTAAATTCTTGACCAAATTTGACCATTAACCATTTCAAACTTTTTTTTAGATTTACCACTGGAATTAATAGTGCGGTTATAGAGCCAGCCATTATAGTGGTAAATTTTCAAAACTTCTTGGTCTGTAAATGGACCTTTATCAAGGCCACTCCAGAGTCCTTTAGGTTTTAGTCATTAATAGAGGGCTCCATCTCTAGCTAGGCCCCGCACATTTCTAGCTAAGCTCCACCCACCTTTTTGCTTGTGCTGAAATCAATTTACGTACACGAACAATCGAACTCTGAATTTCCAGAATCCCAATTTCAAGGTAACTATACTGGTAAGCTGTTGAATGTTTTGAAACTAATTTGACTGTTTGCTGTTGATAGCAGCAACAACAGCGTCCAGTCAAGTTGGTTTCAAAATATTCAACAAAATGTTTATTAAATAATAAATCTATCAGAGGCATGCAATTCGTACACCCGACAAACTTTTCAATCTTTGTGACAGAGCTTGATATGTCACTATGTATTGTGATGTCAGCCAATATGTGACGTAATTGTGTATGATGTCATGTACTTGAGTGACAAATGAGATCCCTGATCACCCCTCCATGCTCTGAACATGTGCTCGAGGTGGTTTTACTGTATAAGAAAACTTTGACAAATATTCATAGCAGGCAGCAACAATTTTCAGTTCAATAATTTTCAAAAAATTCAATATCTGTCCTATATCTGAGCAAATTTATAACCAATAAGAGCAATCATAGATTGCAAACCCTCACCGTCATGTTTTTGTCAAATTGTAAAATGTTTTTGGATTGTCCAGATTTGTATAAATTTTCTGGATTTTTTTTGTCCTAATATACAGGCCACACCCATTCTTGTGTTAAAATTTGAGCCAAATCGGAATGTTTGTTTCCAAGATATCCATAGATTCAGCAGTTGATCTGATCCGCATCCTGGTTCTTTGGTCAAGAAAATCAAAATATCCACATATTGAATGTCCATTTACAGGCCAAGAGAAGACAATTTCTGAAAATTTACCACTAGAATGGCTGGCTCGGTAACCAAGCCAGTCATTTCAGTACTAAATTTTCAAAAATAGACTTCTTGACCTGCAAATGGACATTCAGCAAGATCACTGCATCGATCAGCCGGTTTTTGGCCGATTTCCGGCATGAAAGGGTTAATCCAGATCACGGCCATTGTCTGGGAAATCCTATTGAACAGTGAGTTCCTCTACTGGGAGCCCATGCATAGATCACACATACACACACACACATACTCTCACAGTGAAAGATGCAAAGTACAGTGGATACATATATATTGATTTTTGCCACAGCCAGTAATACTATCTTGTTGTGAGCTGTTCTACTGACCAGCCAATGACCCTTTGTAATGGTATTTTCTTTTTTACAGAGAACATATACTACCTGTCTACCACCCCCCACTGGCCAACTGGTTCAACATATGGAAGGTATGACACATGCTATCAGTCAGAGGCTCTACATGCTGCAATTTAAATCGTATATATATATATATATATATATATATATATATATATATATATATATAATGTGTGTGCGTGCGTGTGTGCATGCATGCTCGAAGTAGTATTATGCAGTGGTTGGGACCTGCTAGACAGGGACCTGATATACGCCATCAAAATTCATTTTCAAAAATCATCTCTTGGCCCTCAAATGGTCATTCCTCAAGATCACTGCGGAGGCCAGTTTTGGCCAGCTTGACCATTAAAGGGTTAATTAGTTGGCGAGGGTGGGGCTCTTGAAATTTTTAGAAAAAAATAAACGCTTACATTATTACAGTATTCTGAAGGCACATGCACATACGCACATGCATAAGCATTTTTTTTGCTTGCATGTGTCAGGTAAATGCTCCGATTAGCTAGTTAGCTCACTATCTCTGCTACTCATCATTGCCCATGTGAACGCATTATGTTTCTGGAAAAATTTATATTTTTTTCCATAGAGATAGACTACTTACGGTCTACGCCCTCTCTCTAGAGCCTTAGTCCACTTGTGTCCAGTGTCTGTGATGACCAGATCATAATTTGTTTGCTCTAACTACTAAGATACACCATATACAAGATGTTTACCCGGCCCATGTGTTATATCAATCATTTGAAGATAATTTGACTGAAAGTCATTACTGCCATTGGCAGACACAAATCAGTCAAATAATTTTCAGAATATTCGTCAGATTTTCATATTTAGCAAGATTTTGTTAACAGAATTAAGCGTGTTGATGAACGCTGATTGACCTGGGGAGATATTGATCATATTTTTTAGTCTATCATTATCACTGAGTGCCTGTGACCTGAATTCGTTTTGTCATAGGCTCTTACTTGCACATGGTAGTCAGTCTTTATTGTTTCACTCAGGCTTCATTTCTTGTCACTAGGCGCTCTTCATTTCTTGTCACTAGGCGCTGCGCTTATAATAAGCCTCAATACTTCGAGACTCTCAGGCTGTTATCTTAATCAATATTAATTTTTGTAATTTTGAATTTCATGTTGAATAATTTGATTTTCAAGGGGAGTAATTTAAAAAAATAAAATAAAACCAGATTCATATATGAAAAGAATTTCATTGAAGCCGACAGCAATAGCTTTCAATCAAGGTGTTTTATCCCTTTACTTAACTATCAAATGCTTTTAAAAGACGGCCTCCATATTAGCGCTCTGAGAAATGTCTGTTTTACAGGCCAAGAGAAGACTAATTTTGAAAATTTACCACAAATGACTGGCTCAATAATCAGTGTTAAAAAAAAAAATTCTCAAGAGTGGCCTTGAAATATTTACCAAACGAAAAATTCTTGGACCTTCTTGACCAATCTGACCCATTTTAATGACTTTAACCCTTTAATGGTTACATCTGGTAAAAAAACAAAAAATCTAAATATCTTTTTATTGAATGTCTATATGCAGGCAAGAGAAGAGTATTTTTGAAGGTTACCACTGGGATGGACTGGCTTGGTTTCCGAGCCACTCATTCCAGTGGGAAATTTTCAAAAATAATCATCTCTTGGCCTGTAAATGGACATTCCTCAAGACCATTGCAGCGGCGAGTTTTGACTGGATTCACCATGATAGAGTTAAACTAATGGAGGGATCCAGTTTTAGCTATGCCCCACCCATCTCTAGCTAAATTCCACCCACACTTCACCCAGGTTGGGATCGATCGATCCTTGAACTCCCTGACAATCAATTTCCAGAATACTATACAGGTTAGCTGTTGAATATCTTGAAACTAATTTGACTGGTTGCTGTTGCTGCCAATGGCAGCAACAGCACCCAGTCAAATTAGTTTCAAAATGTTCAACAGCATGTTTATTAAATAGTAAAAACATACATTTCATACAACAATGCTTAGTCCGTCATCAATTAAGTGTTCATGATGAATTTAGCTGCTTCATTCATGACATCATTAATTATAACTTCATCCTACACATCAAGTAGTTGATTATGACATCATATGATTGATGGATAAACTGGAATACTCCATTATTCATTTGGTGTGGGTAACCATCAATATTACACTTGTAGTCATTCTTATCTGCAACATTTGGAATGAGGTGGCTTACTTATCTCTGGGCTGAGGATGGTTAGCTGGGTAGTTAGTATTTCTTTATCAGTTTCTGTATTCGAAGATTAGAAGAAAAAGAGAACAAATACATCAATTTGTTTGCACAAGATTAAAAAAATGACCAGTGATGCAAAGCCATCTAGCCATTCACTCAGCAGGGGTCGTGACCTGTTTGAGCAAACAGCTGACCAAGCAACTGTTAGCAGAGAATGACCTACACTCAAATGCACCCTACTACCCCAGTATTATAATGAACTACACAGAGTGACAGCAGAGATGAATACATATGAGGGGTGACTGGACTATACCATTCAGGGAAACAAGGTCCTGCAAGTTGTTTACAAAGTGGGTTATGTCAGCCTTTGTAACCTTGCCAATAAGATGCTCTAATGGGGTCTAGGAGTTTTGTTGTCAGAAAAAGATATCCTGACAATGTGTAAATTATGCTAAAAGGGTTTATTCTGTGAATTAGGCCGTTTCCTGCTCAAGTTGTCCAGTCCACTATACTGCCTGTTTGATTTAATCACCACTGAAATGTGACCAGTGGTTAGTGAAATGGGTCATCTAGTTATCATAAGTGTTTCAACTCTCACTGACCAGTTCATGGCTGAGGTGTTCTAGTGGATTACTGTTAGGAGGAAGAAGAACTAGTTAATAATGAGGACTTGATTGATAATGTTTGAGCTCATCTCTTTCTCCACATGAAGTTTTGGATTACTCTATCCTGACAGAGTCATCTAAATGACGGATCACACACTGGATATCGAGGAGATTTGTTGTCGGGTTGGGCAGATAATGATACCACTATGTATGTATGTCACTGGATAATAATACCCTTTAGGCCTCAGATTTGTGGGGTTTTTTAATTTCATTTTTTTTGCCATGAAAAATGTCCATTTACAGACCTAGATTATTTTTGGAAATTTACCACTGGAACTACTGGCTCGCTAAATAGCGAGCCAGTCATTCCAGTGGTAAATTTCCAAAAATAATTTAGGTCAGCAAATGGACATTTTTTATGACCACTTCAGAAGCTGGGTTTGGCCAGTTTGTGTGTTATTCAGTTAACAGTTAAATTTTTGAAAGGCAGGTGTGGTCTGTCTACCATATAATTAACCCACCTGGCTATATTTTTTTAAACCAATTTCATTCTCTGCATAAAGATGTTGTGTTTTTGGAGTCCTAGATATTGACTCTCATTGACTATTTCGAGAACAATTTGAGTGAAAGTTTTTGCTGCCTCAAGCAAATCAATCGTCTTCAGATGGTTGTTCAACATGATTTATATTCAGCTCCTTCAAAAACCTATTTTTGTGGAAATCAAAATGAAGAGAATTGAGTTGGTTTTAATGTACTTGATAAAATTGACCAAGAATACATTAAAAATGTAATTTAATAGCTTAGTAGAGTTTAAATTAACTTGGTTAACCATTTAATACTCAAACTAGCCAAAACGGCTTCTGCGGTGCTCTTGAGAAATGTCAATTTGTAGACCGAGAGAAGATTATTTAAAAAACCATTTATGATTGGAATAACTGGCTCGATATACCAGCCAGTCATTCCAGTAAAAAAATTTCAAAAATAAGCTCATGGTCTGTAAATAGACATTTTTCTATGAGAAAATTTTCTCGAACAAATTTCAGAATTAAAGGTTTCTAAAAAATTGATTTTAACGAGAGACGAGATCACCTGAGAGCATTCATATAATTAGCTTAAAGACATTTTTTAAACCTAAGTAAGTTTTACATATAGTAATCTTTGCAATCTAATTTAATAAATTTTTAATCTTATCATCAAAATACAGCCTAGTTAATTTTTCCTTTTATCATGTGTAAAAGCTAGTTCAAGCTAGTTAACCCTTCAATGGTCAAGATTGGTCATTAAAGTCTGAATTTTTGCTCGGTAAATGTTCATATGCAGACCACGAGATAATTTTTGTAAAAATTTTACAGCTGGAATAACTTGCTCAGTTATCGAGCTAGGTATTCTAAAAAATTGTCTTGTCATGGCCTGCAAATGAACATTGTTCAAGACCACTGCAGAGGCAGGTTTTGGCTGTTAAACAGTTAAATATTTAACCCTTACCAGCCTCCGCTATGGTTTTGTCGAATGTCTATTTACAGACTAAGAGAATTAAATTTTTTTAAATTTGCCACTGCAATGACTGACTCGATAACCGAGCCAGTCATTCCAGTGATAAATTCTCAAAAATTGTTTTCACTTGGTCTGTAAATGGAGAACACACAATAAGAAAATACTAACATTTTTTTGACCAAATTTGACCATTAAATGGTTAAGAAAAATAAAGTTCACTGCTTGAGTGATATCCTGAATCTATCTACACATGGTTAAAATTCTTATCAATTTGAATAACTATTGAGTATAAGAATACTAGTTTTTAGGCAAGTTGAATTGATTCACGCTAACTTTTAAAAACATTTCAATGAATGTAATTTATGCCTTTTACAGCAACACCTTTCAGTCAAATTATTTTCAAAATAGTCACTGTTTGTTATATGATAAAGTTGTGTCTAAAATTGTGAAATCGTTTGCCTTTTAACATTCAAGCTGGCCAAAAATTGCTTTGGTAGTGGTCTTGAGAAATGCCTCTTTGCTGAACAAGAGGATAATTTTGAAAATTTGCCGCTGGAATGACTGCCTCATTACTAAGATTTTCTTGAACAAATTTGAGAATTAAAGGTTTAAGACAATAAGATTTCTTCCTAGGGTAATAAACTTCTACATCATTTTAGGCTGAGTTTATGCCCCTAGTAGAGTAGCCACTCCAGTTACTAGAGTAGAGCCTAAACAGCTGGAGTACAGACTCTAGTACCTACTCCAGGCTACCCACCTATCAGCAAGGGTAAGTTGAATAGGTCTCTTGTTTGCATTGAAATCAATGTAATTTAAACACATGGTACATCTACCCTAGGGTAGATGCTTTACCCTAGAGTAGGTATGAGAGTTTTCGCCTAAACTAGGTCTCGAGCATATTCACTGAATTGTTAATATTAACCTCTTAATGTTCAACATTTTTCAAAAAATTAAAAAAAAAGTTCAGTGAAACACAAGTGTGCATGACCAGCTATCTAGATTGCGTCGAACTGATATAACCAATCTAAATCTGATCACCCAGCATCAAACTATCATAAGAATTGTCAATGAAATGTATCTCTTCAATTCTTAAGAGTAATTAACAATAATTCGATGTTGAAGTAAACGTTGTGATTTTATCGTAACCACAAATTTTCCAAATTCCAATGCACAATAAAAACTGTGTTGCAATTTATAGTGTGAAAAGGTGGAGTTGCCTGTTTTCATAAATATCATCACCTTGAATATTGTTAACGTTAGAATAATTGGGTTCTCTATTTTTAGCTGACATTTTATTTGAATGACTAAGGGAATTATTAAAAAACTAGATTTTGGTAGCATTCTAATAATTTCTTAAATATGTAAGCGAGATCTGCCAAGAAAATATAATCAGAAATCTCTCGGACAAAAATTACATTTACTGAACTACAAAAACATATACATGTATTTGAAGGAAGCATGAGCGGTCTATCGATTACGACGTCGATGGTGCGTGACTGGAAGGTATGGTGTGGGTCTGCACAGTGTTGGTGGGCATGGTGTGGGCCTGCACAGTGTTGGAGGGCATGGTGTGGGCCTGCACAGAGTTGGAGGGCATGATGTGGATGGATACAGTGTTGGAGGGCAGGGTGTGGGCTTGCACAGTATTGGAGAGCATGGTGTGGGCCTGCACAGTGTTGGAGAGCATAGTGTGAGCCTGCCCAGTGTTGGAGGGCATGGTGTGGATGGATACAGTGTTGGAGGGCATGGTGTGGATGGATACAGTGTTGGAGGGCATGGTGTGGGCCTGCAAAGGGTTGGTGGGCATGATGTGGGTCTGCACTGGGTTGGAGGGCATGGTGTGAGCTTGCACAGTGTTGGAGGGCATGGTGTGGGCCTGCACAGTGTTGGAGGGCATTGTGTGGGCCTGTAGTGTTGGAGGGCATGGTGTGGGCTTGCACAGTGTTGGTGGGTATGATGTCGGTCTGCACTGAGTTGGAGGGCATGGAGTGGGCTTGCAAAGTGTTGGTGGGCATGATGTGGGCTGCACTGGGTTGGAGGTCATGGTGTGGGCTTGCATAGTGTTGGAGGACATGGTGTGGGCCTGCACAGTGTTGGAGGCCATAGTGTGAGCCTGCACAGTGTTGGTGGGCATGATGTGGGTCTGCACTGGTTGGACGGCATGGTGTGGGCCTACACAGTGTTGGAGGGGATGCTGTGGACCTGCACAGTGTTGGAGGACATGGTGTGTGGTTGGAGGGCATGGTGTGGGCCTGCACAGTGTTTGTGGGGATGCTGTGAGCCTGCACAGTGTTGGAGGACATGGTGTGGGCGTGTACAGTGTTGGAGACCACTGTGTGTAGGCATAATGTGAACAGCCATGATCTGGATGGGCACAATGTGGGCCAGTATCATGTTGTGTGAATAGCCATGGTTTGGACGGGCACAATGTGGGCCGGTATGGTGTTGTGTGAATAGCCATGGTTTGGACGGGCACAATGTGGGCCGGTATGGTGTTGGAGAGTATGGTGTTGATGTGAATTCTTATCCGAGTTTATTCTACAATTTTCTGCACTAATTTGTGAATATAAAATCCCATGAAAATGATTTAACCCTTTCACCGACACATCCCACAAAAAATACAGTTTACCATATAAAGCTTATTCCGTTGAATATTTTGAAATTAATAATAATTTGACCAACTTAATTTTATCAAATTAATATCAGGATATTCAACAGTTTTCATGTATGGTAAATGAGATATAGGGAATTCATAAGTGAAAGGGTTGATCTAAATCTCATTGACCTCCGACAATATGTATATGGTAATGAGTTGGAGAAGTGGATTAAGTGCGACTAATTACACAAGAGCAGTTGAATTATCAGTTGGATCATGGCCAAATATAATAACCTCTATAAATATACATAATTATTCCTGTAGAAATATTGCTTCTAGTTCATTCATTAACTGTTTAACGCTCATGATTGTTCAAGAAAATTAAAGTTTTGAATGCCATTTTTCACACCAAAAATATCTTTTGATTAAGATGGTTTTAGACTCTTAAACTAACAACTATTTCACAATTTCAACCTTTTATCCGCAAATTTAATCAAGAAAATTTCAACTTTCATAAAATGTTCATTTACAGACCATGAGATTATTTTTGAAAAATTTATGACTGGAACGACTGGCCCAATTATCGCGCCAGTTATTCAAGTGGTAACATTTCAAAAATAGTCTTCTTTTAGCCTCGAAATGGGCATTCTTGAATACCACTGCAATGGTCAATTTTAGCTGTCTCGACCATTCAGTGGTTAAAGACTGAGTTTCCCTGTGTTATCAATACTAACATTGAGGTAAGCGGGTGAATAGTTTGAAACTAATATAGCGAAAAGCTGTTGCTGATGTATGTCAAGATATTTTTGAAAACCTTTTAGCTAATTCTTTGTTCAAATATTACAAATCATTTCATCATTTTGGTCTTTTTAAATTTGGTATTTAGGAATTCAGAATGAAATAGGAAGTGGTTTGTTTACACGTAGTTTGACGCTTTCAAACATACAAAAGAAAATTGGCAAATTCCCCTCACGATGTAAGCAATATTCTGTTGAATGTTTTGAGGATAACTTAGCTGGAAGCTGTTGCTATTGCTACATCAACTTCAGTAATGTTTGGATACTTTCAAACTGAGATACAAGATTTTAAAGAATGAAGGTATTTTAAAAACTAACCCTAAAGCCAGTCTCTCAATCTCAAGAGAACTGTACACAAAAGCTGTTGAATATTTTGAAAGTATTTGAGCTGAAAACCTGCTGCTGCATATGCAACAACAGTTTCCAGTCAAGTTAGATTCAAAATATTCAGAAAAATATTCTTTACATGATAAAGAATTTGTCGTTTCTTGTCTTTAACCCTAAAGAATCTCATAGAAAATGTCCATTTTGGACTATTTTTGAAAATTTTCCACTGGAATGATTGGCTCGGTTATCGAGCCAGTCATTCCAGTGGTAAATTTTCAAAAATAGTCTTCTTTTGGTCTGCAAATGGGAATTTCTCACGACCATCGCAGAAGCCGTTTTTGGCTGATATGAGAGTCACAGGGTTAAATATTTGATCCCGATCTCTCACCTGGTGCCAGAGAGTTTAGTATAAAGAACTGTTTTGTTTGATAAAGAGAAATATGTGTAATTTGTATTGTAGACAACTGTCCAACTCCCGCAACAACGGAACATAATTTTACTGAGTACAGTTTCTCGTCTCTGCAACGCTGCCATTTATGTGACAAATTTTTGTATGGGCTGATGAGACAGGGGCTGCAATGTCGAGGTAAGTAGACTAACATTTCCACTGTGGTGATGATTGGCTGTGGGTGTGAACTTTATGGGCATGTGTGTGAATGTGTATGTACGTGCGTGGGAGTGTGCGTTCATGTATGCATGCGCACTCATAAAACTGGCTGAAGGATCAAGAGGAGCAGATCATTCATACTAACCCTTTAACCCTTACATTACTGATGTCAATATTTTATATTAGACGGCAACATTGTCCATCAAAATTGCAGAAAAATGTGTATCTGTTTTTTTGCTATTGACACAGTAAAAGATAGAATATTAACATCAAAATGGTACGGGTTAACACTCAAGCCAGCTATAGAATGGCTTCTGCAGTGGCAGTGGTAACAGAGCCAGGCATTCCAGTGGTAAAATTTCAAAAATAATCTGGTTATCTGCAAATGGACATTTTCTATGAGAAAATTTAAACTTTTTTGAACAAATTTGAGGAATAAAGGATTACCTTAGTTCTCATAACTACTGTATATTAACCCTTTTATGGTCATGATATTTCAAGAAAATGTAAATTCTTTTATAAATGAATGTCCATTTACAAGCCAAGGGAAGAGTATTTTTTGACAATTTATCACTTGACTGACTGGATTGGTTTTCGAACCAACTATTCCCATGGTAAATTAAAAAAAATACTCATCTCAACAACTACAACAGCAGCAACAACTCCCAGTCAAATTTGTTTCAAATATTCAAAAGAATGTTTATTTATTTGTACATTCATCAAAGACATACAATTCTTACACTGTAGTGACAGAGTTTTAAACTTTCGTGATGGGAGCTACATCATTTTGATTGTGATGTCATCTAACATGTTACATATTTTATTATGACGTCAAGTAGGTCACATCTACGATTAACACATCTAATCCCTATATTAGTTAGGTCTCTTGTAGGCTTGTGTGATTATTGGTTTGAGTGATCACGATCGATTATTTAATAATAATCGCGATTACTCGATTAATCAGCTTGGGTACAAATTACCCACACATAACAGCAAGAAGCATATCAAGCGCCAAAGGTGTTTAGAAAAGACCATTTCCAAGTCAAGAGAAGGCTAATTTTTTGAAAATGTATCACTGGAATGCCTGGCTCAATTCTCGAGCCAGTCATTCCAGTGATACATTTTCAAAAATAGGCTTTTCTTGGCCTGTAAATGGACATATACATTCATTGAGCAAAATGTAAATTTTCGTGACTGGTCGCATTAAAAAGTAATTAAAAGGTAGGATCTGAAATATTTTCTGCAGCAGAAATTATACACGATTATTCGATTATATAATTTTAAATCATATAAATTCACGATTAAAAAAATAATTGTGATTTTCGATTTAATGACGTAATCTGTTGCTGATTTCATGTTTCGTGACTCGTCAGTAGGGCGGGGTATTATGCACCATTTGTGGAAATCCTGTTTTATCTCTTGTTTTATCCCCATGGTAATGGCTAGAGGCTTCCTGGCTCAGTAAAACTAGTAAGCATGCTAAAAGCTTGTTAAACTATACATATTTCATCTTCCAGAATGTGGACTATGCTGCCATCGAATGTGTTCAGCAACAAAACCCACAGAATGCAATTATACAAAATTCGAGAAAATTCGAAGGCCCAGCTTCACTCAAAGTAAGTTCATTTTATAATATTTTTTATAATCAGTAAGATAGGGATCAGGAATGCCCTTAGATCATATAGTTATTCATTTCAATCATCAAGCAGGTTAACCGTGTAACCCTCGAATTTATTCAAGAAAATTAAAATTTTCTCATAGAAAATCTTCATTTGTAGACCAACGAAATATTATTTCTGGTAATTTACCACTGGAATGACTGTCTCGGTTATCAAGCCAGTCATTCCAGTGGTAAATTTTCAGAAGTACTCTTCTCTTGGCCTGCAAATGGACATTCCTCCAGACCACTGCTATGGTCGGTATGGTTTACTTTCATGACTGCTGTGTATCTATGCATTGATAAGGATTTTGGCCACATTTAAAATCGAATTCGGACAGCAGAACTTTATTTGACGCCTTAATATGCTTAATTGTCAAGCCGGACAAAACCGGCCTCTGCCGTAGTCTTGGAATGCCCATTTGCAGGCCAAGAGAATGCAATTTTTGAAAATTTACCACTTGAATGAACATCTAGCTCGATATCGGAGCCAGTCATTGTAGTTGGAAATTTTTAAAAAATTGCCTTTTCTTGGTCTGCAAATAAAGAAAGGTTTTTATCGTGCCTATTGCATGGTTAACCCTTTCACCGATGAATTCCCCATATCTCATTTTCAATGCTACCATAGAGAAAAACTGTTGAATATTTTGAAATTAATTTGACTGGATGACATTGATGCCTAAGGCAGCAATGGCTTCCAAGTTAAATTAATTTCAAAAAATTTAACTGAATAAGTTTTATATCGTAAAGAATTTAGTTCTTCAGGGATTTGTCGATATAAAGGTTTAAAATATGCCATGGAACTAATTACAGTACAACTGTGATATGTTATCATGTTTCCAAAACAAAAACAGAAATATGTTAGTTACTACAATTTCGAACACAATATAAGAAATGTTCTATGGAATATGTTTGACTTAATTTGAGAGGAAGCCATTGTTACCTTAACCCTTTAACCCTCGAATTTGTTCAAGAAAATTTCAATTTTGTCAGAAAGTGTCCATTTGTAGACCAAGAGAAGACTATCTTTGATAATTTACCACTGGAATGACTGGCTCGGTTATCGAGCCAGTCATTCCAGTTGTAAATTTTCAAAAATAGTCTTCTGTTGGTCTGCAAAAGGATATTTCTCAAGACCACTGCAGAAGGCATTTTTGGCTTATATCAGTGTTAAAGGGTTAAGCAACAACAATGTCTTCCAATTCAAATATGCTCAAAATATTCAAAAATACATTTTACATTTGTTTTGGTAACAATTTAAGTTATTTCAGAACCGTATTGTATGGGTTAGACTAAAATCTGTTCATTCCTTCAATACTAGATGCCGTGTTCGGCATGGAGCTGTCTGCCGAAATGGCTCGCAGTAAGCAGAAGGCACCATGGGTCGTGATCAAATGTACTGAGCAGATTGAAAAGTGGTGTAAAGAACACAGTAAGTGATTGTTGAAAGCATTGCTAACCCTTTGAACCCCGAATGAACAGATTCAAAATAATTATTGAGTTTGTTTACAGCCATTCTGTTACATATATTTTAAAGTAATTTTACTGGGAGCTGTTACTGTCTATGGTAACAACAGGTTCATGTCAAATTCTGTTTAAAATATTCAACAGCTTACCGTATGTAGCTACCTTGAAACTTAATTGCTGGGAATTCAGGGTTCAAAAGGTTGCTTCATTGATCGGTCAATAGTTATAGCAATGAGTGCTGGTGGTGATGATGGGGTTGGGGGTCGTGATAGGATTGGGGGTGGGTGGGGGAGTAGGTCTGGTTTGAGTGTGTGGATCTACAGCAATCTCTTACGTCATGGGCATCAGAAATATCATAAAATATTAATTAACCCTCTAATGACTAAATTTTATCAAAAAATCTAACTATTTGCTTGTTACCTGTCCATTTGCAAGCCATGAGAAGACTATTTTAAAAATTTTTTGACTGAGCCAGTCATTCTAGCGAAAATTTGCAAAAATAGTCTTCTCTTGGAATGGGCATTCCTCAAAACCACTGCAGAGGACAGTTTTGGCTGACTTCTGCATGAAAGAATTAATTGCACACACAGGAATATTTTCGGTGAATAAATGTCAAGTTTGCGTTAATTAGTCTTGGTCATCTCGCTGAATAAATCAGCAGTATCTAAGCTGACTGACTGATGCAGTGACAATGTAAAGCGTGTGGGTGGACGTCGGTGGTCATGTCACTGTGTGTAGGTGTGATATCGCTCTGTATCTTGCATCCGCTAACATGATTGATGATCGCATATTGTCACTTTCAGGTGAGGATGCGTTCAGTATATATCGGATTTCGGCTCCTACTGAAGCGATTAATCAGATCAAAGCAGAATTCAATCTCAGTAAGTTTCACCTCCGCGATTAATATTTACAGAACAGCTCATAAATAACTAGATATGGTTCCAAAACGAGCTAACACATACCGGTGAATATTTTGGACTTAATTTGATTGGGAGCCATTTCTGGCTATTGCTTCCAATTAAATTATGTTCTAAATATTCAACAGAACATTTCTTAGCTCTTTAAGCCGCATATCAGCCCAAATCAGCTTCTGCACTGGTCATAGGAAATGTCCATTTTCAGACCACGAGAAGACTGTGAAAATTTACCACTGAAATGACTGGCTCAATAACCGAGCCAGTCATTCCAATGGTAAATTTTCAAAAACAGTCTCCTCTTGGTCTGAAAAAGGTCTCGTGAAATGTCCATTTGCAGATCAAAAGAAGACTATTTTTTTAAATCTATCACTGGAATAACTGGCTCGATAACCGAGCCAGTCATTCCAATGGTAAATTTTTTTTAATTGTCTTTTTTTGGTCTGCAAATGGACATTTTCTATGAGAAAATTGAAATTTTCATGAACAAATTTAAGGCTTAAAGAGTTAAACAAATTAGTGTTAAAGAGTTAAATTGTTCGAATTAACGTGTTTCTGTTTTGGAAGTATGTTAACTTGTATCTGATCTGTACTGCATATATATATATATATATGCCCAAACCTGCTACATGGACCACCTGCCTTTGGAGCCAAAATGGTGATGGTCAATCTGGCCACAAACAGCTTTTATAGTTGTCTTGGGAATTGTCCATCTACAGGTCAAGAAATGCCTAGTTTTGAAAATTTACAAATGCTAAAACCCATTTAATAGAACGCTGTATTATCGAGCCAGCCATTCAAGGGGTAAAGTTGAAAAAAAATACCATTTGCAAGCCACGGGAAGACTATTTTTGAAATTTTACCACTGGAATGACTGGCTCAGTCATCCATCTAGTCATTCTGATGGTAAAATTTTGAAAATAGTCCTCTTGGCCTGCAAATGGACATTCTTTATGGACTGCAGAGCCCGTTTTTGTCCGTCTTGACCATTAAAGCGTTAAATGGCTACATCTGGTGGTGTTTTTGGCTCTATAATTCTTATCCTATAACAAGTGACTTGAATGGAGGGATCTGCTCTCCCGCTCAAGTATCTGATGTCATTATCAAATACCTCACATGTTAATTGACATCACAATCAGTAACGTACATCCATCACAAAAATCGAAAAAACCTGTCACGAAAGTTATCAAACTATGCGAATTGTATGTATTTGGTGAATTTTCAGGTGTATATATTGACAGTAATTTAACTGGAGACTTGCGGCAATAGCTCCCAGTCAAATTAGTTTCAAAATATTCAACAGTTTAGCTACTCCAATGCATGTATAAAGTATAGGAGGAGCTAGCTTCTGGCGGGCTTGAGTGTTAGCGTTAACCCTTTCACCGATAATATTCCCCTTCTCACATTTTTCAAAGCAGCCATACAGGCGATATGGTGAATATTTTGAAATTAATTTGACTGGAGGCCATTGCTGCCTTGGCTTCCAGTCAAATTTATTTTAAAATACTCAACGGAGTAAGTTTTATATCTTAAAGAATTGACTGTTTCAGGGATTTGCCGATGAAAGGGTTGATACTGAAATGTTTCGTGCCGTTTTCTGTGGAACTTTCTTCTTTGTGGCGCTTTCATAGGTCATTATGTCTAAGGCCCAACCAGGTGTCATGTGGCACTTATCTTTAAAGCATGACATAGAGGATGAATCTTTCTTATCTTTTCTCGTGTTTGCAGGCGACCCAGCAGATGTCGATCTGACAGCATATGAGGTACACCACATAGGAGGAGCACTGAAGCGCTATCTCCGTGAACTGCCGAATCCCATCATACCAGTCGAGTATTATCAGTCACTAATAGAAGCTGCGCGTAAGTGTCAATATATATGCAATCTTTATCTAAAGTCTTGCACATAATTGACCTTTCCAGTTTTAGCTGCCCATCACTAACTAGGCTCCACCCACACAATGCTCGTGTTGGGACCGATCGATTGCTTAACTCCCCGACTATCCATTTCTAGACAACTATACAGGTAAGCTGTTGAATATTTTGAAACTAATATGACTGGGTGCTGTTGCTGCCTATGGCTGCATCAGCGCCTATTGAAATTAGTTTCAAAATATTCAACAGAATGTTTATTAAATGTTAGACATAACAATTTGTACAATGTGTCAGACTATTAAGCGTTAAAGACAGCCTAAATCGATTCGTTCATGCTGTAATTGATTATGACTTCCTCGTACACTTCACTTATTTCATTATGACGTCATATGATGGATGGATAAATTGGAGAAGTGCATTATCCACACTGTACTTGTTTGGGAATTTAGTGTTTACAGACCAGAAATGAAAAAACTCTTTATTATGTAACTAGAGGATCTTGAATGAGTGAACATTTAATATCACTATTATCAACCAAGTGCAAACAGAAGAAAATTTTCAACAAGAATGTTAATTGTTATATTAGATCGGACCTTGTTCGAGATCCTCTTTTTATCACATGAACCAAAATTCTGACATATTTTTCAATAATGTTGATCCCTAAAACCCAAAGATAGATCTTCCATTAGCGTATGAACTTCAAGGGAGGCGAATCACACCCTGACAACTAGCACATCGGACCTCTCAGGCTAAAAAAATATAGTACATCTAATTTAAGCTATAAGAAAAATGTACACTAATCAAATGTTATTTACTTAACTAGCAAGACACATTGACAAAAATGTCTGATATACTCTGGGACATCACAATCGAAAGGCTTATGCATAGTGGAGGTATCCAGTTTTAGCCATCTCTAGCTAAGTTCCACCCATGCTTTGCCCGTGTTGAGATCAATCCCTGACTATCAATTTAGAGAAAAGTATTCAGGTTTACAAGCTGCTGAATATTTTGGAACTAATTTGACTGGGTGATGTTGCTGCCTATGGCAGCACATCAAATTAATTTCAAAATATTCCAGTAACAGCGCGCAGTCAAATTAGTTTCAAAATATTCAACTGCATGTTTATTAAATTGTAAAGCCATACAATTTGTACAACAATGTTTAGTCCGTCGTCACTTAAGCGCTCGTGATGAACTTAGCTAAGTCATTCATGACGTGATAGATTATGATGTTATCCTTCATGTTATGTAGTTGATTATGACATTATATAATTGATGGATAAACTGTAATCCTCCATTATCCATACATGTACTTGTTTGACCTTTTAATTCTTACAGATCGAAAATGAGATATTCTGTGTATGAGTACGTTGAATCTTGAAACTAATTTGATCCGGACCTGTTTTTGGAATTTAGAGTTTATGAGTTGAAGGGTCAAAGGCTTAATCCTATAATGATCAAGATTGCTCTAAGAAAATCAGAATACTTGCTTAGTTTTTTTGACAATGTTCACATTAAATGGCTTGCTTATCCCTTTAATTGTCGAATTTGGTCAAGACAATTGAATTTCTTTCATAGAAAGTGTCTAGTTGCAGAATAAGAGATTATTTTTGAAAATTACCCAGCCAGCATTACTTGGTGGGGCCCAGATGTGCTCCCTTATGGGGCCCAGTCGGGCTGCCCAGTTGGGACCCAGCCAGTTTTGTCGCCGGGTGTCAGTTGGGCACCAACTGGGCCAGCCCACATTGAGTTATAGATGGGCCCCACAAGGGCTAGATGTGGGCCCTAACTGGGGCCAATAAGGGCTACAGGTGGGCCCCACAAGGGCTACAGATGGGCTCAACAAGGGCTACAGTTGGTATCAGAGTGGGCTCCACAAGGGCTAGATGTGGGCCCTGAATGGGCTCTGGGATCAGACTGGGCCGCACATGGGCTACAGGTAGGTCGGACGAGGCTCCACAAGCTCCGAGTGGGCCCCAAGTATTGTGCGGTTATTCTGGGCTTCATAAGGGCTGCAGGTGGTCCCACAGGGGCTACAGATATGGGCCTCTATGTACTATGAATGGTGTGCTCTTTGAGGCAATGGTAACCTCTGAATAGGACGTCATCGCAAAATATCCACCATCGGTTTAGACGAGGCATCCTTTCATTGAGTCAGTCACATAATCAAATCCTGAATTGCCAGAATTGCAATATCTAGGTAACTATACAAGTAAGCTGTTGAATAGTTTGAAACTAATTTTCACCCAAATAAATGATGAATCAAATTTCTTAATAGAAATCCTGAAGCCTATCACAATATGGTGATTCTAACCAAATATGGTTAAAATCTGTCAAGCGGCTAGGGAGGAGATGGATTTTGACAATTTCCCGTAAATCTTTCATAAAATCTAAGATTTTCGCCCAAATAATTGACCAATCAAAAATCTGAACAAAATTTCTAGAACCTACAACCATAGGATGCTTTCAGTGAAATTTGGTTAAAATCTGCCAAGCGATTTATGTTTTAAAGCAAAAGTTGACGGACAGACGACGGATAACAGACGGATGCCATGGCATAACCTCACTTGGCCATTGTGGCCAGGTGAGCTAAATATTGCACACATTGTCCATGGCATGTCAATAAGATTTGAATTCCTCCAATTGCCAAACAAACACAAATTTAAGGGTTGCCTCAGTGAGATGTCAAGATTGCACCAGTCTTCCACATGTCAGGTTATAACTTACTGAGTATGGACAGACCGTGAGAAATGACACTGGAATGACAAGAACTTTGCTGAAAAGCAATACTAAGTAAGAATAAAGACATTAACGTTTACTGTGTTCAGAAATCTTAAATCAGAAAAATGGTTTGTCTGAAAGTTGTTAGAAAAAATTTAATAGTAAAATTAAAAATCATCAGATTCAGTAGTTGGATCCAAGGCTAACCATGGCACCTTAAAGATTAGAGATCGCTGCCCACATACCTAAATAATGTTTTGACCCATGCAAATTAGTATTTTGTACAGTGAAGGTTCTTGAATGAGATCCACAAACTGGTCAGAGACCTGTGTACAAACACTATAGCAATAAAGCATAATATATGTCAGAGTTCGTACACCTTTCTGTGTACGAACTCTGTTATATATTATGCTATAGTGTTTGTTCCATGACTTTTCAAGACAAAAATTAACAAATTTCATGGCCTCTGAGAATTAATATTTAGATTTGTATAAAATTTATGATATAGCTCCAAAGATAAGATCAGAATTATTCTGCAAAATGCCTGAATATTGCCTCTTGCAACAACCAAGCCACAGCCTTGTTTTGATAAGCTGTTGGCATAATTTTTATTGCATAGAGGTTATTTATGCCAATAGATTTCTTTTTATTTTACATAATTACCATGTTCCATGACTTTTCCATGACCTACATGTATGATTAAATCACTGATTTTCTATGACTTTCTAGGCCTGGAATTTAAATTGTCAAATTCCATGACTTTCCAGGATTTCCATGATCAGTACGAACCTTGCTACAATTACCAATTCACAGCATGAGAATGGATGGCCACCCATATATGGGTACAATATTAAATCATGACCGAGTTGTTCAGAGCACATCAAATATTAACTCTATTTTTCATCTTACATAATTCCAGCCATAGCATAATACATAATTAGAGCTTTTGGCTCAACCAATTTGGCAATAAATGCTTATACCTGTTCATTATGACTTACTTAACTCAGCTCCAAGCGAGTCAAGACTTTTAGTTTAATACTTTACATTAGTGCTCAAATTTGTTCAATTAATTTTTTTTAATCTCTCATAGAAAATGTCAATTTCATTTTTGACAAGTTTACCACTGGAATGACTGGCTCAGTTATCGAGCCAGTCATTTCAATAGTAAATTTTCAAAAATAGCCTTGCCAGTCCTTGGTCTGCAAAATGAATATTTCTCCAGATCCCTGCAAAAGGTGTTTTGGCCGGCTTAAGTGTTAAATGGATTAATGGTCAGGATTGGTCAACTAAACCTTTAATGGCCAAGATTGGTCAAGAAATTCTAAGATTTTGCTCACTGAACATACATTTTTTCAGTCCAACAAGACTATTTTAGAAATTGCCACAAGATTAATTGACTGGCTTGCTTATCAACTTAGCCAGCTATTCCAGCGGTAAATTTTCAAAAACAGTCTTTTCTAGGCCAGCAAAGATTCTTCAATACCAGAGGCTGTGTTGCAATGCTACATCGCTAACAGGTTTCATAGACCTGCAGAATAAAATTCCATACATTGTCCATATCTGATTTATCAAATCCAGACCAATTTTATTAAGCCTCTGGACAATCAATTTCCATTTCAAAGCACAATTTTGTAGAAAACTCACAATTAGTAGCCGAGCTCGCAAAATAATAAAGATAATAGTGATAATCTTGTATCAATATTAACCATATTATTTTGCAAATGGAAATCACACATGATGACATTTAAGTTTTCCATACATTCAGTAAACCGTTTAGCATAAAATGTAGAATTTTCCATATTTCTCAAAGCCTTTATTTGACACAGACCAACTTATACTGGTAGATACTGATAGTCACGACAAAATGTTAAATTCACTACACCTTAGATATTCAGTCCATAATGGCCGGTCAATGTCCACGAGAGCTATCTCGCTCCCGTTAGCATAGCGTACTTTGTTACGTACAGAGTTGATTTCTTCGCAGGAACACAAATGTCAAAACATAAGACAAGCCGCGGTCGCTCTAAGGGTGCGCATGTGCAAAACGGACATCATAGACCAGCGTAAAATAACCAAGTCCGAATCAATCTTGATTTTCGAAAACTGCATATGGCAAAAGCTTTGAGATTCAATGGAAGAAATTTTTTGGTCCACTAGATGAAACCCATAGAAGATATTTCTTGATTTTAGTAAATTCAATTGAGCCCAAGTGGGTCCCAGTTAGAGCCCACCCAATAGCCCAGTCAGAGCCCTAGCCCAGTTGAGCCCAGTCAGCCCTCTCGAAACCCAACTGGGGCCCGGTTGGGTTTGCTGGCTGGGTAATAATTGGGGAGGCTGTTCAGAATATATTAACCTTTTGATGGGCAAGCTGGCCAAAATCGGTGTCTGTAGTTGTCTTGAGAAATGTACATTTGCAAAGCCAGAGATTATTTTTGAAAATTTTTCACTTGAGTTTTTCACATATTCAGCATATCCAGAGTTAAACATCATGGAAAATGGAGGCTGCAGAAATTCAGCAGACAGACAGTTAAATGTTGCAGGAATGAATACCAGTATTTCTAAGAGTTTGCCGTAAACTTATTGTTACCTTGGATGAAAGCAGTTGATTCTCACAATAAGTCATTTACTTTCAGGGAATCGCGACGAGAATGGAATAGTGCACATCTGTGATAGCTTACCGCCGGCGCACAAGTCGACGTTGCGTTATTTAGTCAGCCATTTTGTGCAGCTCTGGTGGCTTTGGTATAACGGGCATCGACAGAACCCGTCTGAAGCGTACAAGCTGGAGCGCATCTCTCACGTCTTCTGTCACATCCTGCTTAGACCGCCCTGGGAAAATATTATGTAAGTAGTCCTCGAATTGTGTTTATTTAACTTTAATAGCCAAATTTGCTCACTAAGTCAAAATATTTGCTTATCGAATGCCCATTTGCAGGACAAGAGTTAATCTTGAAAATTTACCACTCAATATACGTTTCCAGTTTTAACTATGCCCTGCCCACCTCTAGCTAAGCTCCACCCGCACTTTGCCATTTTGGGATTGATCGATCCCTGAATGCCCTGACTATCAATTTCCTGAAAACTATACAGGTAAGTTGTTGAATATTTTGTAACTAATTTGACTGGGTGCTGTTGCTGCCTATGGCAGCAACAGTGCCCAGTGAAATTATTTCAAAATATTCAACAGGACTTCTATTAAATAGTAAAGATATACAATACGTACAACAACGCATAGTCCGTTTTCAAATATACGTACTTATCTGCATCATCCATGATGTCGTAATGACGTCATTGATTGTAATGTCATTCTACATGTCACATAGTTGATTATGACATCATATGATGGGTGGATACAGTTAAAAGGTCCATTGATTGGCTAGATTATTTTCAAAGATAGTCCTCTCTTGGCTTGCAAGTGGATGAGCCCACTGCAGAAGCTGCCGGCTTGACAAGAGAGAAATCCATTTATAGTTATGCCCCACTCATTTTTAGCCAGACTCTTCCCTCTTTATACACATGTTTGAATCAATTTTAACACTTTGAAACTTGAATTTCAGAACCAAATTTTTAACCCTTTAACACTTAAATTTGTTTAAAAAAATGTATTTTTTCTCATAGAAAATGTCCATTTGCAGACCAAGAGAAGAGTATTTTTTTTAATTTACCACTGAAATGACTGGCTTGGTTATCGAGCCAGTCATCCCAGTGGCAAATTAAAAAAAATACTCTTCTCTTGGTCTGCAAATGGACATTTCTCAAGACCACTGCAGAGGCCATTTTTAGCTGATTTGAGTGTTAAAGGGTTAAGATAACAAGTTGACTATTTTGAAACTAATTTCACTGAGGACTGTTTGTTAAATTATAAATTCATCAACACGATACAATTTGTACACCTTTGTGACAGTCGTTTCGATTTTTGTTATGGAGCTTCGTCATTTTGATTGTCATCTAACATGCAACATATTAGATTATGACGTCAGGTATTTGAGTAACAGGTCATATCCCTCTATAGTAGTTTTTCCCGGGCAAGTCGACAGTATGTTTCCTTATTTCATGGGTTTTTCTTTCTCGGATATCTAATAAACTGAAAAAGCAAGGGATATAGTATCGAACCTGTTACTGTCAGACCACCAAAACATTCCTACATAGTCGTCTTGAGGAATGCCCATTTGCAGGCCATGAGAAGAGTATTTTTGAAAATATATCACTGGAATGCCTAGCCTGATGATCGAGCCAGGGATTTCAGTGATAAATTCTCAAAAATATTCTTCTTGGCCTGAAAATGGACATTCATTAAACAAAAAGGCCAATTTACTTGTCTTCCACGCCAATTATGGTTAAAATAGTCAACAGAACATTTTTTGCATCATGTTCAAAATTATATTTATGTATATTGCCTATTTGCTAGGAAGCCTGGGTTTCTATTTAGACAAGAGGTGTTCAATCTCCAAACCAACCGGAAGTTAAATTATTAAATTGGAGCCCCTAAATATTGCATACCCTTTAATAAAGATCATTTATTACATCAAAATTAATCCTGAATTTGACATAAAATGGCGTCGCAAAAAGATACAAACCTGATTCGCCTCCAATCCCTAAAGAACTTTATTTAGAGCGAGTACTCGGATATAAATATTCTGGACTCGTAAATTACTATATATTATCATTGTGTGATGGTAACTGAGTGTTGTACTTTAGGTGTGATCTGAATAATGGGTACCTGTTTGATAACAAACTCCCGTTAGCGTACGTTCTGATTCCGTTTTGGATCATTTGATGTTTGTCGGCATTACAAAATTACTGTGAAATACGAGCCTGCTTGGTCACCGCTTGGTTGGTACATAAATTTGGTCTTAAAATATTTTTATTAGGATGGTATTTATCCCACTAAGACGGTTTTACATGTATTTTGACTGCAAAATTGTGGAATAAACTTTATTATGTCATGAACATAGGTGGCTTACTATTATTAGTAGTAATTTGATAGGTGGACGAGATCTACAAATCCGAGGCATGTATTGATTTCTAGACATCCGGGAATGTATCGGGGCAGAGGTCGATGTAAAGTAGAGCGATTCCGTGACATGATTGTTATTATTATACACGCTATTCTTATAAATTTGTTCTTAAAATAAAATTTCCGATACACTGCTGAGTTAGGCGGTGGGCTTCTCATACAGAGTTGTACAGTTTCGAAATACGTTAAGTAACATGTTTCAATTTTTGTTTCGGAAACATGTTAATTTAATTATGAATTTTACTGTACATTCAACTGACTGCTACAAACTACCAGATAATAATTTCAATGAGAAAACTTTTGAATATTTTGAAAACAGTTTGACTGAATGTTGTTGGTAGTTTAGCCTTAGAAATTCAGCAGGCAGACAATGGACCTCTCCAGTTTTAGCTATGCCCTGCCCATCTCTATCTTAGCCCCACCCACACTTCACCGTGTTGGGATTGATTGATCCCCAAATGGCCTAGCTATCAATTTCCTGAAAACTATACAGGTAAGCTGTTGAATATTTTGTAACTAATTTGACCCAGTCAAATTAGTTTCAAAATATTCAACAAAATATTTATTAAATAGTAGACATACAATTCGTACAACAATGCATAGTCTGTCTTCAAATATGCGGTCGTGACGTACTTATCGATGTCATTCATTATGATGTCATTCTACACATCACGTAATTGATTATGATGTCATATGATGGGTTGATAAATTGGAAAGGTCTATTAAGAACTACTGAAAATTATGTAACAGATTTCAGTGAAAAATGTCTAGCTGAAACTGCTTCCATTGAAATTCTCCTACAAATTAACCCCTTTGCCCCTACAGGGCAGTAATGGGAAATTCCTTTTGATGTAGAGAATATTCTGTCGAATTTTCTCTATTCTACGGTTCCAATCAAATTGGTTTCAAAATATTCAAAGCTTTTCCTGTTGGTTCCAATCAAATTAGTTTCAAACTATTCAAGGCTTTTCCTGTATACATTTAGTTGTCATGAAATTGAGAAGCTGGAATTTCAATGGTTACCGGCTAATTGACACGAGGACTGTATTAAACTACACGTAGTTTGACACGATTTAATATAATATCTTTTTTGTCATTTTTCCGCTTGACTGACTAGAAATGTATATTTGCCCCCTTTTTCACACATAAGTGAGTTTGTCTTTGTCTTATTTGAGGTCAGATCTTTATTTATATATTCGAGTTAAGAGTTCCTCCTTTTTGAATAAATGAGGTGAGTTATATGTACTATAGGTCGACTTGCGTGAAATCTTATGAGCTGGTCCAGAATTGTTATTATGCTACAGGGCTTGGAAGTGGATTTTGTGGGTGACTATCGAGAGATCCGTATATATATATATATATATATATATATATATATATATATATATATATATATATATATTCGTGTACTTCAAAGAAGTTATTGAAATAAACTTGAATCGATTTAAATATCTAGCTATGCCACGCCCATACCTAACTAAACTCCGCCCACTTTTTATCCAGGTTGCTATCGATTTAAAACTGAATCATTAGCCCTTTAACCCTCGAATTTGTTCGACAAAAAGGTTATAAAATTTTTCTCATAGAAAATGTCCATTTGCAGACCATGAGAAGACTATGTGTTAAAATTTAGCACTGGAATGACTGGCTCAATAACAGAGCCAGTCATTCCGGTGATAAATTTTTTAAAAGTCTTCTCTTGGTCTGCAAATGGGCATTTCTCAAGACCACCGCAGAAGGCATTATTGGCTGATATGAGTGTTAAAGGGTTATTTCCCAGAATCTACATTTCAAGGTAACTATACAGGTAAGCTGGTGAATATTTCGAGAGTAATGAGACTGGGTGCAGTTACTGCAGTCCCCAGTGAAATTAGATTCAAAATATTCAACAAAATGTTTAATAAATTGGAAATTCATCAATGACTTACAATTTGTACACTTTCATGAACGACTGATTTTCATGATGTCATTGTCGAGCCCATAGCAAAGCTTGGTATCTGGACATAGTCTGGTGTCCGACAAGAATGGACCTTTCCAGTTTTAGCCATGCCCCGCCCATCTCTATCTAAGCTCCACCCACATCTCGCTCGTGTTGGGATCGATCGAGATCTCTGAATTCCCTGACCATGAATTTCCAGAAAACTAAACAGGTAAGATGTTGAATAGTTTGAAATTTTACTGGGTGATAGGCAGCAACAGCGCCCAGTCAAATTAGTTTCAAAATATTTAACGGCATGTTTATTAAATAGCAAAAACATACAATTCGTACAACGCATTGAACTATTAAGCGTTAAAGACAGGCTTATTCAAATTATTCATGACGTTATGATTATGACGTCAGCATACACGTCCCATTAAAACCTAGCAGTTTTGTTTTATACCGTTAGTGAATTCAGTCTAGATGATAATATGATTTTTTTAGTTTTTTCCCATATTACTTATAAAGGGCTTATCCGAACCCAGCAAAACTACAGATTTGTTCTTATCATCCGGACATTCAGTTTGCAGTAAAATTAAAACAATTTTAAAGGTTTTTTCCCTGCTTTTACTTTACTTTTAAATGGTTTATCAAAAAACATTTAATTTATCAGGAGGTATCCTTTTTTAAGAAATCCTTATTTTGAGACACTGCCACACATGACGTGTGATACGTGTAAAAACTAAGGGCTCGACAAGTGGATGCAGTCCATTTAGTTTTGATTGTACCGTCAGCTAACACGTGACGTATTTGATTATGGCATCATGTACTTTCGTGACAGATCTAAATTTCAAGGTAACTTGAAAGATAAAGCCTTCGTTGAAAACCAGCTACATCTAGATAACATTGCCATAGTATAGATTTGAATTAAAGTATATAGGCTATCTTTAACCCTTTGATGGTCATGCCGGCCAAGACCAGCCTATGGTCTTGTGGAATGTCCATTTACAGACCGAGAGAATACAAGTTTGGAAAATTTACCACTGGAATGACTGGCTCGATAACCGAGCCAGTCATTCCAGTGATAAATTTTCAAAAATTGTTTTCTCTCATGCGGTAAATGGGCATTCAATAAGAAAATATTTAAAATTTCTTAACCAAATTTGAGCATTAAAGTGTTAAAATACAGGTATATTTACCCCTCTTGTGTCAAGAGTCAAAGAGGATTTCCAGCCTGTGTGATTCATATCTTCTTCTTCTTTTCGTTCGCTAATCATACTCCCAGTCCTGTAAGTGACTATCGACATGATCATAAGCGTGTGATTCATATAAAACCATTGATTTGTATCTGATAAAATTCTGAATATCTCGGAAACTATTTTGGCAGACATTTTAATGCAAGAAAGAGTGTGACCATAGTCTAGGATTAGAGAACATTGATTATGATTGAAAATATCTAGAGAATCCTAAGAATCTGTACACGGCCATACGAATATTGTTTTTGTTTTACAAACCCTCCTAACTTAATATATCCATATCAAGAAATGATGAAATTTTAAGGTAATATTTTCAATATTCTTTCCATCTAGAAATTTTCCGCAGCCAAATCCTTATCACTTGGAAGTCCTCAAAGTTTTCTGTAATTCTTTTTGCTCTGTTGCTTCGTTAACCCTCAAAAGCTCAAAATAGTTTTCCATTTCCTAGCCAAGAGACAACTATTTTTGAAAATTTACAACTAGAATGGCTGCCTTGTTAACGAACCAGCCATTCCAGTGGTAAATTTTCTAAAATAGTCGTTTTGCCTGCAAATGGATACTCGGTGAGAAAATGTTTTGCATTTTCTTGATCAATCCTGACAATTAACCTGATGAAAGGATTAATACTGTAATAGCTTAAAGGTGCATATTCACACCAAAATACTGGAAAATAAAATTGTAAAAATTTTAAATTTTTAGAGGTTTAAATTATGTGCCTAAACATAAACAAAATAAATCTTAACATATGATGGTTTCATTCAGTATAAATTGATATAATGTTTTTATTTATGAAATTTAATTAGAGACTTGTGTCTCTAATTAAATTTTGCAACATAAAAAATTACATTAATTTATGCGTAATAAAATCATCATATGTTAAGATTTATTCCGTTTCATTACATCTAGGCCCACAATTTAAGCCTCTAAAAGTATACAATTTTGACAATCTTATTTTTAAGCATTTTGCTGTGAATATGCACATTTACAAACTTTTGAGCGTGAAATTGTGCATTATTTTTATTTCTCTTCCCCCCCCCTCCCCTATCTCCGATCTTGTGTTTTGGGTGAGAATTTTAAAAGGTCTGGCCCAATGTGACAAAACGGGATGATGAGGGTTTGCAATCTCTGAATGCTCTTGTAAGGTGGTTATCTGCCCTTGCTAGTCTTCATTCAGAGGTAGTTCAGTTTGGTCATAGAACAGTTGGTTCTGTTGAATGCGCTCATCTACGTATATTTTTATTAAACAAACCGATATGCGCTAAATTGATTTTCGAAGCGGAGTGTGCCAAATCCGGCAGACTTTGGCAAATTTAATTGAAGTTATGTTTCAAGTGAGATAAATGTTGTCTTATAAGACATCGACTGACCCAGTAAATTAGTGTAATTACATCCCATATAGGTGATAACATCTCTGTTTGGAAATCGATTGTCAAGTTGGTGCCAAGATGTCAGATAGATAATAAAAGCTGTGTTTGTTATTAACCCTTACGACACTGATGTCAATAAATATTATATTTTTTATTGTGTCAATAGACGAGAAACTGGTGTACATTTTTCAACAATTTTGGTGGACGATGTTGTTGTCTACGACAGCACTATCTTCCACAAAATTTGTCGAAAAATGAACACCAGTTCATGTTTTAATTTAATTTGAAAATTTAAGATTTTGACATCAAGAGTGGTAATGGTTAACTGAGAAAGTTATACAAGTCATGTCACGGTCACGTTATAGCTAAGGTAAAATTATAGCTATTGGTAAAAATATACGTAGATGAGCGCATTCAACAGAACCAACAGAGCCTTTACACTTTTACAGTATTGGTAATTTGAGGACCAGTTGGATATGTTAGGCCAATATCTTGGCAACATTCCTGCAATTCTCTCTACTTAGAGCTTTTCATTCTGAATTCCAAAATATCCAAACAGATTTGAATGGAAATACACTGAATATTTTGAGCGCAAATGAGCTTTCGGCCAAATTATTGTCAAAATAACCATCCTAGATATAACATATAAGTGCATGCGTGTGTGTGTGTGTGTGTGTGTGTTATTTCGCGAATCATCGTATTGAATGGTTCCAATGTAATTATTATTACTTTTACATTGTCTGACCGCTAGCTGACCTATGCAAGAACTATATACTGGGGAATGTATGGTTATAATTCTATCAGTGATTAGTGCAGCCGTAGAATCACATCACTAAGTAACCACTCAGTATAATAACACAGTGATGACTGCCAAGTTTTCACACGGTCTACTGGTGATGAAATTTATGCTTAGAAATATTAGTAATAAGCGGCTGTGACAGTTGTAGGTAGGCTTTCTGCGCATTGAACTGCTTAGTATTGTTGGCTTCATAGAAATGTCTGTCAACTGACAGGTGTGCTGGTGATACAATACAGCTAATAAATAAGTTAAAATGTTACCAAAACAAAAACTATTTTTGAACAAGATGTAAGAAATGTTCATTGGAATATTTTGAACAGAATTGGATTGGAAGTCTAATATTCCAATTATGTTCAAAATATTCACGAGTATGTTTTTATTTTGTTTTAGAAACAATTCAGGTTATTTCTCAGCTGTATTGTATCTTTCCATGCCTGGTAATGTTATCAGTAGTTTTCAGAGTGGCAATCATTAACCCATTAACTGGTCATATTTGGCAAAGAAAAATCTGATTTTCTCCCAGAAAAGGTTAATTTTGTAGACCATGAGCAGAAAAATGTTGAAAATTTACTGTTGAAATAACTGGCTCGATTATTAAGCCAGTCATTCCATCTAAAAAATTTCAAAAATAGTGTTCTTTTGACCTGCAAATGGACATTCATGAAAAGCCAGCTTAACCAGTAAAGGGTTAACCCTTTAACCCTCAAATTTATTAAAGAAAATGTCTATTTGCAGACCAAGAGAAGACTTTTTTGGAAAATTTACCACTGGAATGACTGGCTCGGTTATCGAGCCAGTCATTCCAATGATAAATTTTCAAAAATAGTCTTCTATGTATATATTTAGAAAGATTCTATGAAGCTCTTTTATTTTCATGTTTCTGTCTTTGAGGCCACAAAACAATAAATTCAAGAGGCAATATAACATTGAATATTTTGAAATCAAAGTGACTTAGCCACCGACAACTTTCAGTTAAGTTATCTTCAAAACATTCAGCTGATCAAATCATGAGTTAACCTTTTAACCCTCGAATTTGTTCCAAATCTGCATTTGCCAACCAAAAAAAGACTTTCAAAAATTTGTAATTGAAATAACTCTCGGTTATGGAGCCGGTATTTCCAGTGGTAAAATTTTGAAAATAGTCTTCTCGTGATCTGCAAATGGACATTTCTCAAAACCACTGCAGAAGCTGTTTTTTGCCGACTCGAGCGTTTTAATGGTTAAGCCTACTTGAAATGTTGACTAAAAATTCAGCGCTAAGTTTGTAATAGGTTTTATGGACGATAGGAACAACATTTATAGGGCTTTCAGTGTGCCATGTATTGTTAAGGAAATTTTATTAATGACAACCCTCAATTTCTATGTGGTTTTAAGTTAAAAATAATTTATTAAAATTTTTAGAAAGCAAAATTTTTATAAAATGACATAAAACCAGAATATGACATTGTATAATATCTAGTATGATTTAATCGTCAAACCAGCCAACACTAGCTCTTATGAAATGTCCATTTGCAGCCAAGAGAAGGAGAATCTTGAAAATTTACCACTGGAATAACTGGCTAGGCTTCGAGCCAGTCTTTCTAAATGGTAAATTTTCTAAAATAATCTCTTGGTCTGCAAATGGACACCCCTCAAGACTTCACTGTTTACGCTTTCAATGTCTCATTTTCAAAAAATTTCAATTTATGCAGGAAAACTCCAGTGGTAGATTAAAAAAAAAATCAGTCTTCTCTTTGCCTGCAAATGGACATTGTCTACAATAAAATTTTCTTAAACATTTTTAGGGTTAAAATTGGCTGATATGAGTAGTTACCCCTTTAAAACTCATATCAAGCAAAAGCAGCTTCTGCAATGGTCTTGAGAAAATGTCCATTTGCAGACCAAGAGAAGACTATTTTTGAAAATTTGTCACTGGAATGACTGGCTCGGTAACCGAGCCAGTCATTCCAGTGGTAAATTTTCAAAAACAGTCTTCTCTTGGTCTGCAAATGGGTATTTTCTATAAGAAAATTAAACAAATTTCAGCATTAAATTGTTAAACTGTGTTCAGGTTCAGGTTCAGCTTCATATTGCTTATCATATTCTAAGTAATTTCTCTTTTATTACAGAGATATAATCAACAATACTCAATATCAGATAGACGTATTTGAAGCCCTGATGAAGCGGGGATTTTGCCAGGAGCGGCCACCTCCTCCACCACGTAAGCAGTCATTTCTCCTTTCTACCTATATACCCTGTTGATGTATTTAAAAGGCGCGTGTATATAAAAATATCTGTTGATGATTTTGGCTATCTCAGATGTCTGATATTTAGTTTATATTTCCTGGATACAGTACAGCTCATGAATAAGTTAAAATGTTTCCAAAATAAAGCGATTTTGAACACGATGTAAGAAATGTTCTGTTGAATATTTTGAACATAATTGGATTTGCCTTGATTAGGCAGCAATGTCCTCCAATCCAATCATGTTCAAACTATTCACCAATTTTAGTTGTGTATGGCAACTCAATAAACCATCAGTCAGTCAGTCAGTCAGTCAGCCCGCCAACCAGTCTCACAAAAGCTTGTTCCAGGCAGTATCTAAGTCTGTGATAACTTATCTCAGCGCTCATAAAGAGTTGTTAAGAAGTCTGAACTCCATATATTATATAATATTGCGTCTTGATAATCTTGTTATCTTTTCCATCTATTCAGGATTGAGACAGTCTGAGGGAAACGGTCAGCCGCATGCACGTGACTTGTCCAGTCCGGCACAGCCTATGGTGGCTGCTATTCGACTGGAAGAGGCCGACTGGTACTGGGGTGACATATCCAGGTAGTTATTCACTATTCAATATTCTAAACATTTATTCGATTCGATCCTCTTCTCTATTTAGTATTTATTTAGTTATGTACCGTAATAACGCCAAGCATATCGTAACCCTAACAGTACAGTACAGCTCAGAAATAATGTAACATGTTTCCAAGACAATATAATATGTACTGTTGAATATTTTGTATTTAATTTGATTGGAAGCCATAGCTATGGCTTCCAATCAAATTCACCTTTCCAGAGTATCTATCTATCAATCTGACGTCATAATCAACTACGTAACGTAATGAATGACGTCATTGTGATGTCATGAATGATGTAGATAAGTACGTGACAAACGCATATTTGAAGACAGACTATGCGTTGTTGTACGAATTGTATGCATTTACTATATACTGTTGAATATTTTGAAACTAATTTGACTGGGCGCTGTTGCTGCCATAGGCAGCAACGGCGCCCAGTCAAATTAGTTACAAAATAGCTCAACAGCTTGCCTATGTAGTTTTCAGGAAATTAATAGTTAGGCCATTCGGGGATCGATCAATCCCAACACGGCGAAGTGTGGGTGTAGCTTAGCTAGAGGGTGGGGGGGGGGGGGGTGTGGCCGCGTAGCTAAAACTGGAAAAGTCCAAAATAGTCCACAGAACATTTCTTACATTGTGTTGAAAATTGTCCTAATTAACATGTTTCTGTTTTTGTTTTGGAAACGTGATTACTTATTTATGAGCTGTGCTGTAAGAATTTGTCAAAGAAATTAAATTTCTCAAGATCACTGCAAAGACAGTTTCGGCCAGCTTGATTATTATAGGGTTAAAGCCATGACGATGGGGAGAAACATGACTTCAGTTATTGTCCCACCTGGCCATACTGCTTGAAAAATTTAAACCATGCTTCACTGGAAGGATACTAGGCTGGTAGGTTTCAAAACTTGTATACATAATTTTGTTTGGTAAATTTTTCTGGCGGCCATCTTGGATTTTCTGGAGATTTCTGGAAATTACTAAAATGCCTACTCGATAACCGCTGGGCTGATTTCAATCAAACTTGGATGGAAGAACCCTAGCCTAGTATCCTTTAGAACTTTTATACAGAATTTTTATTGATCGATTTTTTGGGCAACCATCTTGGATTTTCTGAAAAATGGTGGGAAATCGTTTAAAATGCTTCTCCTCAATAACTGCTTGAGCAATTTTAACCAGACTTGGATGGAATGATACTAGGCTGGTAGATTTCAGAACTTGTATACAAAATTTTAATTGGTCCATTTTTCCAGTGGCCATTTTGGATTTTCTGAAAATTTTGTGAAATCGGTTAAACGGCCACTCCTCATTAACCGCTTGAACAAGTTCAAGCAAACTCAGCTGAAAGAACCCTGAAGTGCTATGCTTCAGAGTTTGTATATAGAATTTTGATTGGTCAATTGAGCCTAGGGCAGTAGGCTTTAGAAGTTGCATATAGAATTTTGATTGGTCAACTTTTTTGAAAGTTTTCCAGAACCATTTAAAAATGGTACTCCTTCAATCAATAGCCCGATTTCAACAAAACTTGTGTGGAATGATCCTATGATGGTAGGCTACAACATATTAAACGAGAGTCTTGATTGGCCAATTTTTTGGTGGCCATCTTGGATTTTCCGAAAATCATCCATCATGTCTATTTAAATGCAAATGGTTTAAATGCCAATGGTCCAGGTGAGCACCACAGGCCCTTGGGCCTCTTGTATTTGTAAAACTCTCACTACAATTTGTCAAGGAAAGAGAGACAAGACAACTCAGTATTATCAGAAATCATAGGCTTTAGAGCATTGTATCCTATGTTTCATAAGAAGTGATGTGCAGACTGTACTAGTATTAGCACTATTAGGTGATCAGTTAGTCAATTGATTGTTACTAAGTCACCCAAGCAGGTCCATGTCTGGACCATCCAATAGAGACATCCAGTTTTAGCTATATCCCACCCATCTCTAGCTAAACTCCACCCATGCTTTGCCCATGTTGTGATCCATCAATCCCTGCACTCCGAAATAGACAGCAACAGCACCAAGTCAAATTAGTTTCAAAATATTCAACAGAATGTTTATTAAATAGCAAAGCCATACAATTCGTACAATAAACTGACTATTATACATTTCTAACGGACTAAATCATGTCATTCATGACGTAATTGACTATGAAGTCAGCCTAATTGTGACATAGTTGATTATGACGTATATATGATTGACTGAGAAACTGGATACATCAATTCCTTGCTTTGGGCCGCGTGTTATTTATATTGAATGCTTATTTTGTGTGTTCCATTAACAGGGAAGATGTAAATGAGAAGTTAAAAGACCAGCCAGACGGGTCATTTCTTGTACGAGATGCCACGACAAAGGGTGACTACACCGTTACACTCAGGTATGAAAGACGAGCAGATTTTTCTCGTGCACTTGTTTAACCCTCTATCACTCATATCAGCCAAAAATGCTTTCTGCAGTGGTCTTGAGAAGTGTCCATTTGCAGACCAAAAGAAGACAACTTTTTTTAATTTACCACTGGAATGACTGAGTCGATAACCGAGCCAGTCATTCCAGTGGTAAATTTTCAAAAATAGTCTTCCCTTGGTCTGCAAATAGACATTTTCTATGAGAAAATTAAAATTTTCTTGAATAAATTCGAGGGTTAAAGGGTTAACCCGTTACTGGTCAGACCGGCCAAAATCGGCTTCTGTTATGGTCTTGTGGAATGTCCATTTATAGGCCAAGAGAATACAATTTTTTTTAATTTACCACTGCAATGACTGGTTCAATAACCGAACCTGTCATTCCAGTGATAAATTTTCAAAAATTATATTTTCTTGACCTGTAAATGGACATTCAATAGGCAGATATTAAAATTTTTGGGACCAAATTTGACCATTAAAGAGTTGAATATTGTACATGTCGAGCGTAGCTCCATACACGCACACTGCTTTCATAATGAATTAATCTCCCTATGTTCTAAGAAATAGTATTTAATACCGAATCATCAGTGTCTCCCTCTTCAAAGTGCCTACTCAGGAAAGTCCTTGAAAATAATTTTACTGAATCCCACTGCTGCCTGGTGCATTAATCCTTTAATGACTCAACTTGGTCAAGAAAATCAAAATGTTTGCTTTTTTTAATGTCCATTTGCAGGCCAAGAGAAGACTAATTTTTAAGAATTTACCACTGGAATGACTGGCTCGGCTATCGAGCCACTCATTCGAGTGGTAAAATCTAAAAAATAGTCTTCTCTAGACCTGCGAATGGGCATTCCTCATGACCACTATAGAGGCCGGTGTTAGCCATGAAAACATGAAAGGGTTAATCACTCCCACTCACTGAAATATATTATATAAAGGATGTGTTCTATTTTTGTTGACAAACAGGAAAGGTGGCAGCACAAAGTTAATAAAAGTCTACCAACAAGACGGGAAGTACGGTTTTGCGGAGCCATATCACTTCAATTCTGTGGTGGAGCTTATTGATTACTACGGGCATAACTCACTAGCGATCTACAATCCTAAGCTTGATATCAAACTACAGAATCCGATTCGACGAAATACTTATGTAAGTGTCAAATTCATTTTCAGTTAATATATATTTTGTCGGGGTCATTTAACCATTTATCTCTCAAACGGGCCAAAAACAGTTTCTATATTGGTCTTGGAACATGGCCATTTGCAGACCAGGAGAAAAATAGTTTTGAAAATTGAACACGAGTGATTGGCCTGATAACCACTCATCTTAGCATTTTAATTGTCTAAGTTTGCTTATGAATGTCCATTTGCAAGACATGAGGACAATTTTTGAAAATTTAGCATTGGAATGACTGGCTCGGTTATCAAGACAGTCATTTCAGTTGTAACTTTTCAAAAATAGTCTGTGTAGCAAATGAAACACTGGAAAGGCAGTCTGTTTTTCGACTTGACCATTAACATGCTGAAGTTTGAAGCATGAAGTTTTTCTCCAACACCGACGGACTGGCCAACCGACTGACCGAGACAGATAGACAGCTAGACAGACAGACAGACAGAGACAGAGAGACAGACACATACTGTTTGGGAGCTCCATATAAAAAATATCAAAGTACGGTGACTAATAATAATGCTGAGCATGACAAACATTCTGTGAGAATAAATTTGGAAAGTTTTCAAAAGTTATGCTCTGCCAATTAGGACAGGAAACTAGCTGTACAGGAGGAAATGAAAGGGAAGTGCTTATTACGAAATAATCTCTAGCCATTTTAAAGCTGAATTTGCAATGTTGTGACTGCTATTCATTTGGAAATGGTGTTGTTAAACACTGATGCACCAATAGCGTATTCAGCCATGACAAAATCTGATTAGAGTTATCCCTTTGATGGCAAAATTTGGCCAAGCAAATCAAAATATTTGTTTATTGAAGTCCATTATGAGAGGACTTTTTGAAAGTTTTCCACTGAAATGACTGGCTCGGTTTTTGAAAAAATAGTCTTCTTGTCATGCAAATGGCAATTCGTCAAAGCCACTCTCTCGGCATATAAGGGTTAACATGTTATTGCTCATGGTATAATATAAAATGCTGGAGATGTAATTTTACTGAAAGACATTCCTAAGATAGCAATGCCTTTCAATTTATTTTTTATGTCTGGAGAAGAATTATTTTATCATTAGCACCTCTTTGTAATTCTCTTGGTCATTATTCTTTGACAAACTGCTATTAAATAAACACCTGAACTTGTAAGCCCTTGAAAGGTTGAACACCTTTAGGGACAGTTTCTCTATCCATTTCCTGTGCTGTTGTTTCAAGTATTACCTATGGCAGATCCTTTCTTGCATTTTCAATGCAGAAATGCTATCTGCCTTTTGTCTAGACACACAGCATAACCATCTAATGGCAAAGACATCCAAAACCTACAAAGGTCTTGCGGAATTCTGATTTACAGGCCAAGCGAAGTGTTTTTGAAAATTTACCACTAGAATGACTGGCTCGATAAGCGAGCCAGTCATTCCAGTTGTAAATTTTCCCCAAAAAATTTCTCTTGACCTGTAAAGCGACATTCAGTAGCGAAATATTTTTTTAATTCAACAAATTTTGTCATTAATTGTTTAGCGTACACATTCAACAATAGCCATATTATTTCTGTATGGATTGGAATATACAGGGCTCCTGGTTAGGTTTCATGAATATCTAGAAAATACTTTGATGAAAAGTTATTGCTCTCACACAAAGCCAAAACTTTCAGCCACGGGATTGTTTAAATAAGAATCGGTATTTTATGTAAATGTATATTAGTTAGATAGTTTTTGCTGCAACAGCTTTCAGTAAAGAAATTCCTAAATAATTATAATCAATATTTTATTTACATATGCGTTGGGTGACTAGCTGGGTTTGTGTGGGTGGCTACCTAGCTGTGTGGGTGGGTGTTTTGGTAGGTGGGAGCTAACCATGTGGGTGGGTGGGTGAGACGCTAGCTGGGTGGGTGAGTGTATGGGTGGCAAGCTGTTTGGTTGGGTGGCCAGCTATCTGTGTGAGTTGGTGGGTGAGTAGGTTTGGTTGGGTGGATTGGTGGTTGGGTGGGTGGATGGATTTCTCAAGAACACTGCTTGACCATTACAGAGATAATGTGATGTGATTGTAACATTGCAATGTTCATTGAGAAGTCTCCTTTTATCCCTTGAATGTTTACCTGAAGATAGGAAAGCCAATTAACTCCTGATAATATATGTACTTGAAATAACTCCTTTCCATTCTCCCTATCACATCTCTTTTCATACAAAGCCTCAAGTTTTCTTTATTGCTTCCAAGCTATACAATAGCATTAGTTCTGCTTACACAGGCTTATTGTGGCTATGTTGTCCAATCACTACATGTTCATGCAGAATTCCAGGCTAGAGAGCTCTTTCTTGTCAAAAACATATATTTAGTGCTAGGGTAAGAAGTTTAGTCACAGTTTATACTTGCTATGTTATGGTATGTTAAAATCTAATGCTCCTTCTTACTGATATGAAGAAGATTTAAGTGGATCAGTTTTAATTCTTATTGGCTAAGTTTGTTATTAAGTTTCTGAAGATTATCTGCCATTTTGTTGTTAGTGATTGTTAATTGCATAATGTTACCTGAAGTTAATGCTGGTATGCATGATGTACAGACATGTACATTATGTATTACCTCCGTAATGAGGAGCTCCTTAATTCAGGTAAATTACAAGCAGGTGATTGGTAGATAGGATGGCTGGGTGAGTGGATAGGATAGCTGTCTGGGTTGGGTGGGTGGATGGATGGATGGTGGATGGATGGAATTGAATCAGAAATGAAAGAATAAAAGGCTGTTTGTTATATAGTTTGAAGCTATCTGACTGGAAACTGTTACTGGACCAGCAGCAAAATTATTTGACACAATATATGTTACATCTTGAAGAATTTCTAACGTCGTGTCTAATGTTGAAGGGATTATTGTCATGAAATGTCATCAAGATTAGCGATTCCAATGCGTACATTGTCTAAATGAAACCCTAATTATCTTG
Source organism: Chaetoderma sp. LZ-2023a (assembly GCA_034401795.1). Lineage (NCBI taxonomy): Eukaryota > Metazoa > Mollusca > Caudofoveata > Chaetodermatida > Chaetodermatidae > Chaetoderma > Chaetoderma sp. LZ-2023a. The sequence goes on along the minus strand of CM067369.1, from coordinate 106,997,146 downwards.
ATACAAATTTCCCTTTCAAAGTGTAAAAGAGGGAGAGAGATAAAATTATCAAAATGCAAATCTGCCTATCATATTGAAGCAACATATCAACTTTCTTTCCAAACTTCAAGCGCTTCTCTATGATGATATCATGGCTGCCAAAAAATTGTAAATGGACAGATGGATTGACAGATGACATAATGTTCATTATGATGTCAATTACTGCAGGGATTCTTTGCTTTTAGCTAGTTTAACCCCTTAACCCTTGAATTTGTTCTGCCAGTCATTCCAGTGGTAAATTTTCAAAAATACTCTTCTTGGTCTACACATGGACATTTCTCAAGACCACTGCAGAAGTCGTTTTTATACGTATAATTATACGTCCACGTAAGCGAGGCCGTATTATGTGATTGCATTCTCCACCTGTGTGGATATCTGTCTGATTTTTTGTCCGGACCAGATCGCGAAGCGTTTTGAACCGACACTAACATTTTTTTTCAGCAGATGTGTTAGGGATAGACGAAGTGCAATGATTTTGTTTTGGCAAAATCCGCCCATATTTGCCTGAGTTTTCACCCCTGAAAAGCTAAAATTTGTCAATATTTTCTCGGAGAGTTATGAACCTACTCTCAAAATTTTTCCCAAGCAGATATGTTAGGGATAGACAAAGTGTCATGTTTTCGTTTCGACAAAATCCACCCATATTCACCACAGTTATTTCCCTTGAAATGCTAAAATTTATCGATTTTCTTGTCGAGTCCAGATCTCGAAGAGTTTTGAACCTACACTCACAATTTTTTTCCCAGCAGATGTTTTAGCGATAGACGAAGTGTCATAATTTCGTTTCTGCAAAATCTGCCTATATTCGCCACAGTTATCTCCCTTGAAAGATTAAAACTGATCAAAATTGTCTTGTACTTGTACTGATCAATGCAGCTGTGAAGACTTTCAAGGTTGCCGCCCACGCTGCCTGCTCTACCCCACACACACACACCCCACCCCTTCAGAGAATTATTAAAGACAAACTGTTCACATTTAGCATTCCTCAAACAGGTATACCTGCAGGCGTATGTTGAGTTTCACTAAAACTCTTGTTGGCTAATATGAGGGTTAACGGGTTAAGCAGATTTTTCAATTTGTCTGTCTGTCTGTCTGTAGATGGATTCTGTATATCTTATGTGATTGTGATTTTCAGATTGATACGGCTGAAGACGGAAAAAGGGGAGATCCGCAAGCGTTACTAATTAAACTCCTGGAAGTCAATGATAAATACCTCATGAAAACTGCTGAATATGATGAACTCTACGATAGCCATTCAAAAACTGCACAGGTAAATTTAATCTGTAAAGTTACCTTGAAATTTAGGTTCTGGGAATTCTGGTTTCAAAGTTTCAAATTAATTCCAACATGCGTAAACAGCTTGTACCTATGCCCTGCCCACCGCTAGCTAAGCTCCACCCACACTTCGCTGTGTTTCGATTGATCAATCCCCGAATACCCTATCAATTTCCTGAAAACTATGTACAGGTAAGATGTTGAATATTTTGTACCTAATTTGACTGTGTGCCATTACTGTCTATGGCAGCAACAGTGCCCAGTCAAATTAGTTTCAAAATATTCAACATAATATTTATTAAATAGTAAAGACATATAATTTGTACAACAGCGCATAGTCTGTCTTCATATATGGGTTCGTGGCATACTTATCTGCGTCATTCAGGATGTCATTCATTATGATGTTATGCTAAACGTCACGTAGTTGATTACGATGTCATATGATGGATGGATAAAGTGGAAAGGTATACAATTGCATAATATGAGAAAGGTATACAATTATGTAATATGAGAAAGGTATACAATTATGTAATATGAGAAAGGTATACAATTATGTAATATGAGAAAGGTTTACAATTACGTAATTTGACATACTAGCCAAAGATTTAGCCATTCATGTGAATCGAATGACAGATGCTTAACTATAATTAGTAGGTAAACAATCCCCTATTGAAGTACCATTGCTGTCTGGGGTAAACCTTCCTTCTTTAATCAGGTGTTTTTATAGGCTACAAAAATGCGTATTTTGGTATGCTAAAAATAAAGAAGACTGGGAACATTACCGGTAATATACAGTACAGTAGAACACCTTAATTTCATAAAACTTACATTAGTTAGGTAAATGTTTACATAATTATGTGTATTTAACCATTGCAATTTAAGCGTGGCATTCGAGGGTTGTCTGCCACTGAATTTTATGCAAATTTCGAGTTGACAATTTGCGACCAAGCTCAGGTGGTTGGTCGACTGTAGTTAACCAGCTAGTTAACTATTTTCAAGTTCAATTTGTGTCTAGTTAACTATAGTTAACTATGGTTCATGATTTGAACATAACCCAGTTTAAATATATACAGTATTTGGATAATTAGTTAATGTGTTGGTTGATCGCTATTATTCATATGTGTAATTCATGTAGGACTTTAGATATTGTAATGGCTTTAACCCTTTAGCACTCAAGGTCATCCAAAAATGGCTTCTACACTGGTCTTGAGAAATGTCCAATTGCAGACCAAGACTATTTTTGAAAATTTACCACTAGAATGACTGGCTCAATAACCAAGCCAGTCATTCTAGTGATAAATTTTCAAAAATAGTCTTGCTCTGCAAATGAATATTTTATATGAGAAAATTGAAATCTTTTTGAACAAATTCAATGGTTAAATGGTTAATCTAGCATGTTGTAATTTGTTTTGACAGGACTTGCAGCTAAAACACCAAGCGCTCGACGCATTCAAAGAGACGGTTGCCGTGTTTGAGGACCAGATTAGCCTGCATGAGGCCTATCACAGAGACGCACTAGCTCATGAGATTCCAAAGTAAGACTCGCATTGGAGGATAACAGAAGCGCTAATGGGGGTGGGGGCGTGGGCGATTATTTGATATTTTCGTACATCTCAATTCGATGCTATAAAGATGAACAAAAGACAGACTTGTAATAAACAATTTAATGGAGACGTGTTAGCTGTCTAGCTCGAGGGCTTGAATCATTCAGACTCAGAATCTCCTAAGTGTAGAGCAAGCGCCAGGCCTACAAATACAGTCAGATCTTCACACTTGACGACATAGTTATCACAGTTTTCCAAATCTATGGGCAACAGTTTCAGGAATATTAAACTCCTATAAACATCAGAATTAAAAATGAGAGTTAATAAGCATGATTAATGGGCTACATAGCAGAATAGATCTGCACACGCATATGCACGCACGCAATCATGGATGCGCACAACACGATTCTTATATTAAATTATCTTGATTTGAAAGTTATATATATACCGATGCTTTAATTAAAAGCCCCTCTCCCGTTCCCTACAGTGAGAGATAATAGACTATTTAAGAATTTAATCTCAGTATTTCAAAAATGAATCACTAAATAAATAAATAATTATTTTGATTTTATGTTGTTAGATTACTGGAGAATTATGAGCTGTTGAAATCGCGGCTACGCCATATCCAGGAAAGTAAAGCGTCGTTAGAAGTCGAGATTCAGCTACAGACCAACACCAATAGGCAGCTGATTAGTGATATGAACAGCATCAAACCAGACATCCGACGCCTGTACAAAGAGAGAGAACGATATAAGAAGTATGTATAATACAGGCCTGGATATAGCGAGGAGATAAAAAAATCTATCACCCCTCGATTGCCTGAATGAAAATTTACAAGAACAATTATTTTGATCTCCACGTTTCTGCTAAGGGGAAATTGGTAGAATATATATTAAAACTATTAACTCTTTCCTGACGAAGTCGGCCATAACCGGCCGTTGAAGTGGTCTTGAGGAATGTCCATTTGTAGGCCAAGTGAATACTATTTTTGAAAATTTACCACAAGAATGACTGGCTCGGTCAGTTACTGAGCCAGTCATTCTAGTGGTAAATTTTCAAAAAGTAGTCCTCACTTGACCTTCAAATGGACAGTCAATGAGGAAATATTTTGTCATCTAACGGTTAATCTTGCATCCATAGTATTTTTCCATATAACAAGCACAACGGATTATAGTTACGACTTTTCCAATGTTGTAAGAAATGTAAAAAATTTGACACCCAACAGACAGACAGACAGACAGAAGGCAGGCAGGCTTATACTAATTGAGGAATCCAGTTTATAGATCAATTATGATGTCATCAACAACATGACATGTAGTTCATAATCAATTATGCCATGAATGATTCAATTTACTTAATAGTCTGACAAGATGTATGAATTGTATATCTTTACTGTTTAATAAACATGCTGTTGAATATTTTGAAATGCATCAACAGCACCCAGTCAAATTAGTTTCAAAATATTCAACAGCTTACCTGTATAGTTTTCTGGAAATTGATAGTCAGAGAGTTCAGGGGTCGATCGATCTCAACACAGGTGAAGTGTGGGTGGAGCTTAGCTAAGGATGGGTGGGGCATAGCTAAAACACTCAAGCTGACCAAACCCGGCTTCTGCAGTGTTTTTGAGAAATGGTTATTAGCAGAGAAAGCAAAGACTATTTTTGAAAATTTACCAGTTGAATGACTGGTTCGATAACCAGCCAAAACTGGCCTCAGTGGTCTTGAAGAATGTTCATTTGCAGGCCAAGAGAAGACTATTTTTGACAATTTATCACTGGAATTACTGGCTTGATACTCGAACCGGCCGTTTCAGTGGAAGATTTTCAAAAATAGTCTGGCCTGCAGATTGACATTCAACCAGCAAAACTCTCGACTGTTAAAGGGTTAAATATTTGTTACACTATACAGCAGACTACAACACTGTCCTAGGGAAGTGTGTGTGTGTGTGCGTGCGTGCGTTCGTTCGTTCGTTCGTGCGTGCATGCGTGTGTGGACTTTGTGAAAGTCTTTATTTTTGATGTTATTTTCCTTTGCAGAATGCTTCTTGATGCTGGCCATTATACACATGATTATCTGGACAAGAGACTAGAAGGGAAGGCCACAGATGAAATGTAAGCAGACAACAGAGCTGTATATACACATTATAATATTAGTGGCAGTGAATAGCAACGTAGTCAGTTATATGAGCTACTTGTAGAAGGTTATTTAGCCTGACGCTTGGTCGCAATGTGAGACCAAAAGTCTGAATGATCTGGACTGGAATTTTCGTCCCTTTTATACCCTTCCTGGGCGAGCCTGTGGATTGAGTCGATCTTGACTATATATGGGCAGAAAAATACCAGATTGACGGTTCCCCCACACGCCCAGTATGTTGTTATTATTCTTTTCTTACATTATATATTAGCAACATAATGTAAACATGTTATCGAGTCAGTCGTGCCTCTCGGATCTCCCTCGATACAAGATCATGAGAAGTATCTCATGTGTAAGGAGTGACCATTGCCATAGTAATTTCCACTGCTCCCCCCCAAAATTGGAGGGTATAAGGAATTGAAAGGCCACCAAAACTACCCTTTTCGCACCAGATCATATTATTTAACCTAAAACAAGATGATATGAAGCGCATGTATGAAGAATAATTAGCAGAAACTTAACTCATCTTAAAACTAAAAACGAGAAGAAAATGTATGAAATGGGGAAATGATTTTTGCGGACATTGCATAACTGCTGTTATCACATGTGCCACTGAATGGATCTAGTTGATTTTAACCCTTTTCTGGTCAAGTTCAGTGAAGAAAATAAAAAGATTTCCTTATTGAATTGACCTCTGCAGGTCAAGAGAAGAGTATTTTTGAAAATTTACCATTGGACTGAGTGGCTCGATTATCGAGCCAGCCATTCCAGTGGTGAATTTTCAAAAATACTCTTCTCTTGGTCTGCAAGTGGACATTCCGCAAGACTATTGCAGAGGTCGGATTTGGCCAGTTTTAAAGGGTCTGAATCAAGCTGGTGCTACAGCGGTTAAGATGATACAAGGCAACACGGTCAACAGTACTTAGTTAATGAGATATCATCATTTACATATTTGTGTAAATCTTCATACACATTTCATTTATTTTTAAAGACGTAGTTCTGTCGCTTTGATGATGCAACACGGTGCTTTATTTTAACCATTTCTCAATTCACAGAATCCAATTACGAGGTAACTTTACGAGGTAATTTTACAGGTAAACTGTTGAATCTTTTGAAACTAATTTAACTGAACAGCTCCCAGTTAAATTAGTTTCAAAATATCCAACAGAATGTTTATTAACCCTTAGCACTCTGATGTCAATATTCTTTCTTTTGCTGTGCCAATAACAAAGAAACTGGTGTACATTTTTGAACAATTTTGGTGGGTGATGACAGCAACATCCTCCACCAAATTTGCCGAAAAATGAGCGCAAGATAATTTTTAAATTTAATTTGAAAATTTTAAATTTTGACCAGAGCGTCAAGGGTTAAATTCTAAATTCCCCCAAACCATACATATGAGACTTTCTGATTTTTATGACTGGGTTTATGCGTCATAATGATTGTGATGTCAGCTCACTGGTGAGGTAATTGATTATAGAGAATTGAGTGACAGATCAAATCTCTCCATTTCACATATGTGATTTCACACATGTTGTACTGTTCTTCTGCCACAGTTTACCAGAAAACTATCCTCAGCAATCACCACTCGCTGACCAGAGACTATGGCTCACCGACTGTAATCGTTCAGACGCGGAAGCTATCCTTAGAGGACAACAAAACGGCACATTTCTTGTTCGACCAAGAATAGATGATGACGGGAGAAGTATGCATGTTTTGTCGATAGTGTAAGTATGCCGGATAAACAGTGGCTGTTTGAATATTTCGAAACTAATTTACCTGAAAGCTGCCTCTCAATCCAGTTTGTTTCAAAATATTCAATAGGATATGTACTCAATTAAGATTTCTGGATTCTTTTTCGTATTTGGTATTTCATGTTGGTATTTTTATTTTATGTCTAAGATGATAACTATCACACAGAATTATAGGGTGAAATTATAGATGAATTTATTTAGTCGTGAAGGTCATGAAATTGATTAATTCTTATGCTGGAATGGCATAGAAAGGCCACAGATGCCATTGATGATTACAATGGGAAATGAGTACAAACGCTGATAGATATAATTAACCTTTTAAACCCCAAATTTGTTAAACTTTTGTGCATTTTGTAATGGAGGAATGAAGTTTTAGCCACGCCCATGTGTAGCTAAGCTCCACCCACACTTTGCCCATGTTGGGATCAATCGATCACCGAGCTCCCTGACTATCAATTTCCAGAAAACTATACAGGTAAGCTATTGAATATTTTGAAATTAATTTGACAGGATGCTGTTGCTGCCTATGGCAGCAATAGCGGCCAGTCAAATGAGTTTCAAAATATTCAACAGCATGTTTGTTAAATAGTAAAGCCATACAATTCGTACAACAACGCTTAGTCAATCATCAATTAAGCATTCATGGCAAACCTAGCTACGTCATTCATGACATATTAGATTATGACTTCATAATGACAGATCGGATCCCTCCAATAAATAAATAAATAATTTTCTTCAATTATATTTTTCAGAGTGGATAATCAAATTGGCCATTGTAAAATCCACCGGACAGAAAGTGGCCTGTACGGATTTGCTGATCCATATTTCATTCACGCTAGTTTAACAGACTTGGTGTTACATTACTCCCATACGTCGTTAGCTGAACATAATGACCGACTCGATGTGACGCTTAAATTTGCAGCCAATGCGAACTCACAAGTTTCATATCCACCACCATATCCCGGTAATTCCCCCTCAACGTCTGGCCATTATCAAGATGACACTATATACACGCATATGCACAGCTAGCACAACACTGCATTGTTATTGACTGTTGTTATCGTGGAGCTCTGTTGAGCAGAACTGCAGTGTTTATGCTACTATTTGCGTAATGTTGTTGGCTGATTCTTGTTTTTGATTCGACAAGTGCTGAGATGATGTTTATTGCAACTGTGATAGATATAGTTGTTTACGTTATAGACAGATGAGACTGATTCTGTTGTGCCGTACGCAGTTGATGAATACACGTACAGGGTTTCTATATAGTGTTATAGATATGATAACTGCCCAGCTAGTCCGACTAGTCCGCCGCGGTGTCATAGGCAAGCAAATATGTTGGCACAAGAAGGCGGGAGACAAGTATTCGTGTGCTGTGTGAAAGACAAACAGATTCACTGCTGGCTGATCAGTGTAGCATAATGGAAGGACCTTGTTATAGCTGTGCCCCGGCCATTTCAAGCTAAGCTCTGCTCACATTGTATGTATTATATGTGAATTGATTTTAAGTTTGAACCCCAGAATCCCATTATAAAGATAACTATTCAGCTAATTTGAAGCTACTTTGACTGGGAACTGTTGCTGCCTACTTTCGTGACAGACTTAGGTCATTGTGATGCCAGCTAACGAGTGACATATTTTGATTATGACAACAGATCAGATCCATCCATTGCAGGAACGATTGAAGGCTGAGCACAGAAATGCTAGAATGATATTTTGAAGAACGAGCCAGAATCCTGTTGGTTAACGCTTCTAGCAGCCATTAAGTCCAGATCTTATTGTGTGTTGTGAGAGGTGTGAGGAATTGGAAATAGACTGAGCATTGTGGATCGCTGTTGTCGAAAGCTGTCTCTTTCTGCATTAGATGCATTCAGGAATCAAACTCACACATTTGAGTCTTACATCAATGTGAATTGCCCTCCTATCACACGAGTGATGTGATCGCTATCATGCACAACTGTGAGTAAGGACATTGTAGGCTGGTGCGCCTGTGCTTCCATTGCAATAACGTGCTTATACGCACTGTATAAACACTAATAACGGAAACTTGTAGCCATATTTGTGAGATACACAGGGAAATTCAATAACATGTGCTTTTGTCAGCCGTGTAAAAATGTTCTCACACTACACATTATAGTCGCGGCAATATATGTGATAAAACCGTTGTCATCCTATTTAGGATAAGTTTATACCAACCACACGTACAAACGCTTTTACTGCGAAGCAGCAAGATGAAATGTAGACCTCATAGTCCGCTAATAAAACGCCAAACTCATTTCAAATATACAATATTTATTTGAAAGTTTAACTTGCCATTGCAATTACACTGAACATGCTTTAATTTTGAGCTGGGCATTACTGAGTGGCTATAATACAATGTTAATTGTACTTTGTTCATGAGTTAGTGGTATGAGGGTTTATCCTGGAAGTCAACCTACTAATATCCTGATTAATGTTGGCCTATGACATCGACAAGCATAAGTGGCTATGTCAGATACTTAGACACCTACCTTTTGAGCCCAAATAACGGTGGTTCGTCAACACTTTAATGATCGGCTAAGACAGTGGTTTTTAAAATGTCCATTTATAAGCTATGAGAAGACTATCTTTGAAAATTAACTTCTGGAATGGCCATTCCAGTAGTAAATTTTCATAAATAGTATCTTGGTAGACAAATGGACAATGACTAAGCATAACCTGTTGATGTTATTGACCCGTCTTGACCGTTAAAAGATTATGAGGGATATTTGGTCTAAAGACTATAATAACACATGAGTTGTTTTAACCATTTAATGGTCAAAATTGGTCCAGTAAATTTCAATTTTCTGATTTGAAAATATCTTTAAAGTTCAAGGAAAGACTGTTATAGAAATTTTATCACTAGAATGACTTGTTTGGTTATCGAGCCGGTCATTCCAGTGGTAAAATTTCCAAAAGTAGTCTCTTGGTATGCAAATAGCTACGGTCCAGGTTAACTGTATTGTTAAGCAGCGTAAAAGTTATGTTTAAATCAAATGGCAGTGATTGGCCGAGTAACTGTTTAAAGTCTAAACAAACATTTTTATATGTTATATAAATTGTTGCCAAATGTTTTAGCGCACACATACATTTTAAAAGTTATTAATAATATTAATAATTGATGTTATCACTGATGCTGCTCTGTTGGCTCCATATCAGGGAAATAAAGCATTCATTAAAATTGTAATTATTTGAGCGGTACAATTATATAATTTGCAGATAAAGAAAACAAATGACAAAACAATATTTTATTCTATTTATTAACCATATTTATTTAATCAATTTCCACAAATGATTGTAATAAGTGCTAGCCACTAGAATTGGAGAGGGAGGGTGAGGGACAGAGGGTGGGGTAGGGTAGAGAGGGACAAGGGATGGTTGTTCGGGGGTGGTGGTTGGGGATTGGAAGGGGAGGGAGAGATATGTTCAATGAATTATTTCATCTGACCAGCTTTTTTACATTTAAAACTAAAAATTGTCAACATTTTTATTATCTTAGTATATAACTGGTAAACATTTATTTGGTGTATTTTCAAAGAACGATTTCTATGAGATATATATTCTTTGAATCTAGTCTCTGTTAGTAGAGGGTTCAGTGGAGGAATCCAGCTTTAGCTGAACTCCACTCATGCTTCACTGGCATCGAATGAACTCTGAACTCCGTGACTCAATTTCCAGAAAACTATACAGGTAAGATATTTTGAAACTAATTTGACTGGGTTCTGTTGCTGCATACAGCAACAGCGCCCAGTCAAATTATTTTCCAAATAATCAACAGCATGTTTATTAAATAGTAAAACATACAATTCCTACAGTTCAACACTTAGTCCGTCATCAATTAAGCATTCGTGACGAATATAGCTACGTCATTCATGACGTAATTGACAATGACGGCATCCTACACATCACGTAGGTGATTAAGCCATTGTATGATTGATGGAGAAACTGGATTCCTCCATTCTAGCTAAACTTCGCCCACATTTAAGCATGTTTGAATAGAGTTGAATCATGAATTCCCAGAATATAAATTTAAACATTTAGCTACACGTAGGCTGTTGAATATTTTTAACCTAATTTGACTGCGGGCTGTTGTTGCTTATGACAGCAAAAGCTTCAAATCAAATTAGTTTCAAAATATTAAACAGTATTTATTAACCCTTTAATGGTCAGGTCGGCTAAAACTGGCTACTGCAGTGATCTTGAGAAATGTCCATTTGTAGGCCAAGAGAAGACAATTTGTGATAATTTATCACTTTAATGACTGGCTCGATAACCGAGCCAGTCATTCCAGTGATAAATTTTCAAAAATAGTCTGCAAATGGACATTTTTATCAGAAAATTAATTTTTTAAAAACAAATTCAAGGGTTAAAGGGTTACCTATTTAATACAATCGGTCAGTAAAATTGACATTTTGCTCAGCGAATGTATGTCCATTTGCAGGCCTAGAGAAGACTATTTTTGAAAATGTATCACTGGAATGACAGGCTCGAAAACTGAGCCAGAGCTTTCAGCTATACATTATCAAACATAGTCCTCTCCGCTGGCAAATGGATGTTTCTAAACACCATTGCAGCTTTCGTCATTGATATGCTTTTGTTGTCTGGGTAATTTGTAATCGAGCTGATTAATCGAGTAATCACGATTATTTTTAAATAATCGATCGTGATCACACAAAGTAATAATCGCACAAAGCAAGACGTTAGATACTTGAGTGTCAGATCAGATCCCTCTATTGTCATAATACATTATTTTCTATTTGGCATATCCATTTTATTGCCAAACCAGTTGTGGCTGCATGTTGACAAAAGAATATTATTTTGAGATGTTTGCCACTGGAATGCCTGTAATTCAGTCAGTGGTAAGCTTTCAAATGTATTGTTGGTGTTTACTTGATCATTATAGGGAAATATTCTGTATTATAAATTATTGTCACAGCATAGTGTGTAGAATATGTCAATTATTTTCAGAAAACAAACATTTCTTGAGCGGTCAGTAACAACACATTCAATGAATAATGATTATTTCCTCTTTAATGGTCAAGTGGTAAAAAATGGCCTCTGTAGTAGTGATCTCGTGACATGTCCATTTATCAGGCCAAGAGAACTTTTTCAAAACTTAGAACTGCAAAGACTGGATCACTAAGTAAACCACTCATTCCAGTTGCAAGTTGTCGTAAATATTTTTTCTTGGCATGTAAATGGACAGAGTTTATGAGTGAGTTTATTGTATGACTGATTTTATTTTCATATGAACTTTCATAGAAAAAGTGTATTTAAAATTAATTTTATCCCCTGACCAGAAGAAATTCTGCTAAATATTTTGAAAACAATTTGACTTACAATTGGCATACATTTTCAGTCAAGTTGTTTGAAAATATTGATCAGAAGAAGTAAATTCCCATCTTCATTAACCATTTAATAATGGTCAAGCCGGCCAAAACATGCCTCTATATAGCTCTTGAGAAATGTCTATTTGCAGAACAAGAAAAGACTGGTAGCCAGTCATTTCAGTGATAAATCTAAAAAATAGTTTTTCTTGCTCTACAAATTGACATATTCTGTTAGACCTTGTCAATTTTCATGACCAACTCTGACCACTAAAGGGTTAAAGATGGGAAGGTATTAACCATTTAATGGTCAAGCCGGCCAAAACCCACCTTCAGTGGTTGTCAGGAATGTCCATTTACGCGTAGAGATACCAAATTTTATCACTGAAAAACTGACTCGTTTATAAGTCCAATCATTCCAGTGGTAAATTTTCTAAAATAGTTTTTTCTAGGCCTGTAAATGGACAGTCACTAAATAACAATATAACGTTTGTTGATCATTAACCCTTTAGCACTCAAATCAGCCAAAAATTGCTTCAATAGTTGTCTTGAGAGCCAGTCATTCCAGTGGCAAATTTTGAAAAATACTCTTCTTGGTCTGCAAATGGACATTTTCTATGAAAAATCTGAAATTTTCTAAAGGGTAAGGGTGTAGGCTCAGATTCTTGCCACCGGTGATAAAGTAAATCTGCGATAAACTAATCTGTCCCGTGACTGTGATATTTGCCACTGGTGACCCACACAGTATGCTATGCACGCTATATGAGGGTATATTCCACAACGCAATTATTATGCTACTAGAGGGGCATAGACATGACTGAAAATTTATGCTATGAAATTTATATTTCCATCAACAAAAGGAAATGCAGGAGATGTGATCTGAGAGCATCTAGATTTAAATGTTTTCGGAGGTTGGGACCCTCGGACCACATTTAGGTTATATTCTTAAGTGATAACGAAGTGATTGAATTTCCCATATTGTAATGATGATCTTGACACAGATATGTATGTCACATCACAAGGAGCTGTTTGATCCCATCTTGGCATGGAGACCATGTTAACACTAACACTCAAAATGGGGAAAAATTCCTTCTGAAATGGTCGATGGATGAATCCACTGTTATCTATTCCATAGCTATCTCTAGCTAAGCTCTGCCCACGCTGTGCTCTTTTCAAGATCAATCCATCCCTGCACTCTATGAATCAGAGTAACTATACAGGGAAGCTGTTGAATATTTTGAAACTAATTTAACTGGGTGGTGTTGCTGCCTATGGCATAGACATAACATTCGTACAACAACGCTTAGTCCATCATCAATTATGCGTTCTTATCTACATCATTCAGGACGTAATTGATTATGACATCATCCTGCACGTCACGTAGTTGATTATGATGTCATGTTTGATGGATAAACTGGAATTCTTTGTTGAAATTGTCGGTTTTGGCCGGCTTGGCCTTTAGAGGGTTAATAAATCCATAGATATCACCATCAGATGTAGTTTCTGTAATAAATAGGAATGTCTATGGTGTGATGAGAATAGGTAATTTTGGAAACTATTACTGCCTATGATAGCAATACGTTTGTTTAACAACCTTGTTTTCTAAATGTACACCAGTCTTTCTTCCAATGACTCTGTAGTATTTACCTCTAATCCTCGAATTTGTTCAAGAAAATTTAGATTTTCTCATAGAAAATGCCCATTTGCAGACCAAGGGAAGACTGTTTTTGAAAATTTACCGATGGAATGACTGGCTCGGTTATCGAGCCAGTCATTCCAGCGGTAAACTTTCAAAAATAGTCTTCTCTTGGTCTGCAAATGTACATTTCTCAAGACCACTTCAGAAGCTGTTTTTGGCTGATATGAGTGTTAAAGGGTTAATGGCTCAATGACCGGTTACTCAATACTGATCCAGTCATTTTAGTGGTAAATTTTCAAAAGTAATTTTGTTTTGCCCTGCAAATGGGCATTCCATTGAATGCAGTGCTGAGGCCTGTATTGATCAGCTTTGTGATGAAATGGTTAAAATTATGACATAATAGTGATAACAGTTAACTATTGTTCACAAGTCCCTCGCTAAGATTGTTGTACATCACAATCTACCAAGTTGCAGAATTGTTTGACTGATGTTGAGTTTAACGTTTTTGTTACATTTACCGGTACATACCGATCTATCATATACATGGACCTTTCCAGTTTTAGCTATGCCCCGCCCATCTCTAGCTACGCTCCACTCATACCTCACTCATGTCCGGATCGATCAATTCCTGAACTGCCCAGTCAAATTAGTTTCAAAATATTCAACAGCATGTTTATTTATTAGTAAAAAACATACAATTCGTACAGCAACACATAGTCCGTCACCAATTATGCGTTTTTTGATGAACATATCTACGTCACTCATGATGTCATTGATTATGACATCATTCTATCCATCACATAGTTGATTATGACATCATGATAGATGGATGAACGGGAAACATCCATTTATTTGCATGATCGGGGGAAGGGAAGGGCATGCGTCATTTACCAATTTATTATGTAGTTTGATTAGCTTGCTTGTTATATCTTCCATTTTGTGATTATGGTTAATGATTGAATGGAAATTTTATACAAAGATTCACAAGTGTACACGCACATGCACGCGCACACACATGCACGCACACACGGTAGTGTATTACACATTTAATTGGTTGCAAATGAAAGTAAGATTAAGTTGACACTAGAGCTGGGCGGTATTGATATTTACATGACGGTACCAGTACCATGAAAAAATACCACGGTATACCGTCATCTGAGCTTGAGGCATGCCACGAAATTAGAACAATTTTTTCCATTTCCTTTTCACTTCCATCTCCAATCAACGGTAAATATAGGTAAAATAAATAAATCAGCTTCCTGATTTAGAGAAGAAAAACATGGCTATTGCGACTGTTTAGTTTCACGATTTTATTAGGTCACTATTTTTATTGACGTAATATCATTCACGGGAATATCGGTCAAATGGTGTGGTCGACTCGCTAACTATAACCCGCTGTTTGAGACATTGGGGTGCACTATTTTCAATCTGGATTGTTCTTGCTATTAATGCGTGCGACCAGCAAACGGTAAATTTTATTTTGGCAGTCGAGTGCTTTGATAAACAGAGTCCAGACAAAATCCGCAAGTATTTAAACGGGGGGAGTGTTGAACGCTTTTATTTCTGTTGGAGTCGTATGTTCTGTTACTCGCGAAAACAGGCCTATACACATACATATAATATGACATTGAATATAGCCGATTCCAAAGCTTCTGATAATTACCGAGTACCCGATGTGCAGACTCGTTACTCGCCATGCTTCATGTGAACAATGTGTGTAAAAAGCTATTTCCGCGAACTTCCGACGTGTAGCCAGTTGAAAAATGAATTACAAAAACTAAAACACTAATTTTTAGGTGTCGTTACTTAAACTGGATTTAATCCGTAAAGAAATTTCTTAAAACAAGCCAGAAAAATAAAAAATAACGACTTCAACGCTGCTCGTTGTTAATAAATTAGCACGTGATCAAAACGGCGCAAGAAAATACTACGTTTTAGTACATTTTCATTGATAAATTCAGCATAGTAATGTATTTTCCCATGGTCTAGTTCATGAACAACCAATCAGATACGTCTTTGCGAGATCGCTGTTGTGTTTGAATAGCACG
Organism: Chaetoderma sp. LZ-2023a; assembly: GCA_034401795.1. NCBI lineage: Eukaryota > Metazoa > Mollusca > Caudofoveata > Chaetodermatida > Chaetodermatidae > Chaetoderma > Chaetoderma sp. LZ-2023a. The sequence goes on along the minus strand of CM067369.1, from coordinate 106,981,372 downwards.
CAGTTTGTATGTTATTTTGTTATTCTAGTGTGTTTGTTCGTTGACAAAATGCTTGGAGTAATAAATTACAAATAATAGAAACAGGAATAGGGAATATATTATAGTGTAATTACTACCGGCGGACGGCCAGAGAATGAGTTTAGATGTTTTAAATAAAGCAATTTTACCGTGAGACTTTCAAGACGTACGTTTGACATACAATTCTGCCTGTCATTATTTTGTAATTGCCATCTTGAGGTTTGTTTTTACAACAACCCTTTCACCTGAACTCGGCTAATAGTTAGGGATGGCTGTATTTTTGGCACTATTAGCACTTATTTACCCTTGGTCAAGTCAGATTTTATGAATATATTTCTCAAATATTGCTCAAACATTATGGACGGTATTTACGGTATTTGGAAATGTCAACGGTCACGGTATCGGTTCACGGTATACCGCGGTCCTCACGGTACTACCGTCAGATGGCCCAGCTCTAGTTGACACATGCTGATACAAATTATGTTGCTAACCCTGTGACTCGATTATTATTATTATCATGATCATCATCATCATTGCTGTTTTGTACATAACCTCAGAATCTAACTAATAAATGGCCATCATCCATGGCATGTATATAAGAATTCTTTTATCATCCAATTGCCTCATCCATGGAATAACTGAATAAACTCATATTTTTTGTTATTAATATAATTGTTTGTTATTCTCATGCCTCGATAACTTTAATTGCCATGTGCTAAAAATTGAAATTTGTTGAGAATGTGATACTGGTGTATATTTTGAAAGCGATCGCTGTGATAAACATCAGCAGCTTTAACCCTTTAACACTCATATCAGCCAGAAACGGCTTCTGCAGTGGTCTTGAGAAATGTCCATTTGCAGACCAAGAGAACTATTTTTGAAAATTTACCACTGGAATGACTTGCGTGCTTATCACGCCAGTCATTCCAGTGGCAAATTTAAAACAGGTATCTTAGCCTGCAAATGGACCTTCCTCATGGCAACTGCAGGGGTCGTGTTTCTCCCTTGACCAGTAAAGGATTAAGAATTATCCTCCATAAGTACTGCTCAGCAAATTGTTTAATCTGTTGGCAGTGGAGGGATCTGACCTGTCACTCAAGTATCTCTGTGCCACTCCGGTATCTGACATAATCAACTAGATTGCATGGTCGATGACGTGTCATTGTAAATCCCCACATTCACCACTTTGACCCCCACTCCCTGCTCATGGAGCCAAATGTAAATGTCCTCTCACACTCCCCAATTAAGTGGATAACTCGCATGCTAAATTTTGTTGAATTCCGTCCAACAGTTTCAGAGTTGCAGTCAATTTCTTAACCTTCTGACCCCAACCCCCAGTGGGCGTCGTCAAATGTAAATGTCTTCTCGCACTCTGCTATCTTATGGGTAACTCACATACTAAATTTGGTTGAATTCCATTCAACAGTTTGAGAAGTTGATTTACAATCAATTTCTTGACCTTTTGACGCCCCATCCCCACCCCATTCTGGCGGAGGCAAATGTAAATGTTCTCTTGGACGCTGCAATCATGGGTGACTGACAGCAAATTTGGTTTGAGTCTGTGAAACATTTTCGGTAGAGATGTGTTACAACCAATTTGCACGTGTTAAAACGCATGCACGCACGCATGCACACACGGTAGTGTATTACACATTTAATTGGTGGCAAATGAAAGTAAGATTAAGTTGACACATGCTGATACAAATTATGTTGCTAACCCTGTGACTCGATGATTATTATTGTCATCATTATCATTGCTGTTACTATTTGACACACACTGCTCTGTCAAACATTTTCGGAGGAGATGCGTTGCAAACAATTTGCGCCCGCTAAAATGTCCGTCCAAAGATTTTAGAGCTGAGTGGGAGCTACTAATACTAGACAGCAAACTCAAGGCAGAGGCTACATGTATTGGCAAAATTTCAATAATTTAAGGTGTGGTATGTAAGCTGCTCAAAAACCTTAAACCAAATAAATCTCCAGGAATTGATAAACTTCATCCAAAATTTATAAGAGCAGTATCCATAACTAAGCCATTAGCAAAGCTCTTCAACCAATCAGTGGAACCATTAGATGTGCCGAGCAGCTGGAAGAAGCCCAAATCAGTGGGATTTTCAAACAAGAGCCACCAGAAGAGGGCATATCCCCATCACCCCCACCCGGCCCAAATATCTCGCTGTTAGGGGAATGTGAACTGGCTGCATATAAACACAAATCAGGATTTAATATATCATTAATAGGAGATAAACTCTCTACCTATCCCATGTTTCCTGTTATGAACATTTATATGCAGGTAACAAAGATGACATCATATAATACATGATTCGTCATCTGAACACTTACAACACAGTCATTTTTTCATTTCTTCACTGAACATAGATATTCTAGTTCACAAAAATACCATAAACCAATGCATGTAGTATTTTGTTGATGCATGTATTCAGCATATTAATACGTAAATGCACTCAACAAATAGTAATTACTCAAATTCTATTCTATTCAGGTAACCATTAATAATTTAAATTTTTTATGGCTGGTATTGCTGTACCTAATATGTTACACTCCTGACATAGACATAATTTGGACTGTAAGCGCACACAAACGCACACACATTGTACGGCATGGATCGCAGTTGCTTTCTGCTTGCCAAGCAATATGGAGAAAAAGAATCCTATATAGATTGTAATATATTACACAATAAGGAATGCGCAAATATCAATTCACCTTTCCAGAGTGCCCACCCATCATATGATGCCATAATGAACTGTGTGATGTGTACGATGACATCATAATGAATGACGTCGATAAGTACGTCACGAACACATATTTGAAGACGGTCTATGCGTTGTTGTACAAATTGTTTGCTTTTACTATTTAATAAATATTCTGTTGAATATTTTGAAACTAATTTGACTGGGCGCAACCGCACCCAGTCAAATTAGTTACACAATATTCAACAGCTTCCCTGTAGTTTTCAGGAAATTGATAGCTAGGGCATTTGGGGATCGATCAATCCCAGCACAGCGAGAGGTGGGTGGAGCTTAGCTAGTGATGGTACAGTACGTTGCAAAACTCTGCAGCGCTCAGTTGTCACAATGTATATTTGAAATATATATAATATATATATCTATATATATATCTATATATATATATATATATATATATATATATATATATATATAACAAAATAATGGAGTTAAGTCATTATAGGTTCTTTAATTTCAAGTCTATGCAATATATGAGTATTCATTTTCATGTCGCTCTCTCTGGAAATTATGTATATGCTGATAATATCACACTAAGAGTGTGACACACCTGATATTTTGGTGTCAGAATCCTACAGATGCAGGGATGTACAGGCATACAGATAGCACATGCACATCTTCAAGTGGTAATGAAAACTTACCAAGTTTCAAAAGAATCGCAGCTAAACTGTAAGAGTTTCATTGACAAGAAATGATTGGCAATGCAGTTTATGTATTGGCTTTAAGGTATTTAAAGGGGATAACTCTGTAATGAATAATTTTCTGGTCGCGAAAAAAGCACATGCACATCTTCAAATGGTAATAACCAGATTTACCACGTTTCAAAAGAATTGTAACTAAACTTTTGGATGAGTTGCGTTGATAAGGATGGACCGACAGACGAACATACATTTTGTAGAGACGGATGAACGTACAAGTATACGGATAGCACATGCACATCTTCATATCGTAATGATAACACTTTCAAAGTTTCAAAGGAATCGCAGCTAAACTGTAGACGTTGCGTTGACAAGAAATGATCAACAATGCAGTTTATGTATCAGCTTTAAGATATTTAAAGGGTGATAACTATGCAATGAATAATTTTTTGGTCGCGAAAAAAGCACATGCACATCTGCACATGATACTGATAATGTGGATGGAATTTTAAGTTAATCCATTCAGACCTAGGAGTTGTGTTAACAAGAAATGATTGTCAGAGATGGATGGACCAACAGACGGACATGCATACATTTTGGACAGGCGGATGGATGTACAGGTATACGGATAGCACATGCACATCTTCATGTGGTAATGACAATACTTATCAAGTTTCAAAAGAATTGCAGCTAAAATGCACACATGCCTAAACCTAATACTAAATAGCTACATTAATACATACATCCTAAACCTTCTAATATACGGCAACATAGTTTCACTAGAGTCTCCCACGCCCACGCGGCCTGAGATACGGCAACAAATCCTAACTAGTGCTAAGCTCATGTATTTTATCTACATAAGCATGCCGGATTTACATAATTGGACATCAACTTAAGGCCTCCTAAATTACTTTCAGAGCAGCGGTCTCTTCGACGACCTCTGGCCACCTGGCCCAACTAATTGTCTGGTAGTCCCCTCCACCGGTTAGGTTAGCGCCAGTAGTAGTGTCGGTAGTAAAATGATACCACCTCCCTCAACTGGATTTCCATTTAGACAAATGAGCCCCCACCTCCCTCAACTGGATTTCCATTTAAACAAATGAGCCCCCATCGCCCTCTCAATCCCTGGGGCATAGGTTGCGGGGGCCACCACAGATCGCCGAATGGCTGCCAGGGAGGTAGGATCATCCCGACACTACTACTACCATGGGCTGAACACCCATTTAGAGACGAGCCTCCACAGTGATATACACCACTGATAGCCATCAACCACAGGGCCAGCCTCTATTCTGTGTGGGCTCAGACAAACACATAGTCTCTGCCAGAGTCGGATCGGCATGATGGGACCACCCATAGGGGCTTCCATCTACCTTGACAACGCTCACCTGGGAGGAGGCTAAAGTGATTAGCATATAAACCATGACAGACTCTGGTATGTTCACATGTTACGCAGAGAATCTGGTGCTGAGCAGGGGTCTCCAGCAGACAACCACGGCCTACCCTCTCCACCCCATAGAAGTGCCAGACAGACTTGATCTCTTCACGTGGGTGAAAGCGGTCGTAAAAGTTTCTCCGCAAGGGGTCGACCCAAGGATTGTACTGGGGGTCATCCCGGAAGTGGGCCCACTTGGCATCCAATATCATGGCAGTCTCAGCGCTCTGTGCCACTGCTGTAGATGCCAGCACGAGCAGTATGATGAGAATCATGGCTATATATGAAGAGTTAAACTGAACAGAGTGAACCCCTCGAGAAATATCTGTGCCAGATCAAGCCCTGTTCCATCCGGATCGATAGTGATCTTCATCCCCTCAGGGGCAGGGGCTAGCTGCTTCACTCTGCCGCTGGCTAAGAAACGTAGCTCTAGGACTATATGAGTCGTTTGCGGGCTAGTGAGTCCGACTCGCTGAAGCACTTTAATAGCACCCGTGACTTTGGAGACATCTGACACACCATCTACCCATAGGGTGCCCTTCTGGAGGTTAACAGCTTCTTCTGGTCCATCGAATGGACGATGCAGCAGGAGCTTTCCACCTGTAACCCCGATCCGGTGACCCACCCTCGTCAGGGAGACACCTTCACCTATGTAGGTGAGGAAGGATGATCCCCGATTGTAGAGCTTTCGAACTGTCCCATCCTTTTTCACAACAGTAGAGAGAGGAGTAACCTCTATGTCAATGACTGTGGGAGGCCTATATAGGGGCAACCATGTTTGCCAGTCACCCCCATGTCCAGCGCGGTACCACACTTCATTCTTCTCAAATATGAACTGCAGGTTTTTTGCCAGGGTCAATAGCAGGCCATCATGGGCCATCGGCGGGGCACCGCTCGAATAGGGTTTGACCAGATGAAAGCTGAGGTCATTATTTAGGGTGTTGATGTCTGCCAACTCTGTATCCGAGAGCTCAATCAACGGCTCGAGGATGTACTTCCTCTTTGGGAAATCGTACCGAAACACGATCTTGTGGCCATCTATGTTGCGACCCAGGGCGCACCTTCGTCACATCCTTGAGGTCTGTGAGCAGCTCCACCCCATCACCACCAATGGGTGGAGGAGAATGCCTTTGAGCTTGCTTCGTACTGTAGGGCGAATGACTTGCCATCGCTCTCTTCTACCTTGGCAGTATCAACTGCGTACACATCTGCCAGATCAGAAAGACCAGTCGTGTGAACAAATATGGGTTCCATAGCACTCTATAGGAGGGGTTTAAACAAGTCATATAACCATGCCGATTGTCCAACTGCTGCTCTCCGGTCGTGAGAACGTAATCTCACCCTCTCTATAGGGGAGACAGGTGGTACAGTACCGTGTAGAATGGGTCCTCTTCCAGGTGCCCCAGCAGGGAGGTGCCCAGCGGGGCACAACATACATACACGCCGATGTGCTACATCAACCTCCGGGCAGTGCACACAGCAGCTCACTGGTAGAAGTCGGCCGGGATGTGATAGAGTATCTCCCAGGTGCCAACAGCAACCGATGGAAAGCTATCAGTCCTAGCCGGTTCACACCTGTAAATCACCTGTTTGACAGCCCCTCCATTAACATATATGCCAGCACGGATGGGATATCGGATGCCCATTTAGAGTTTACACTCTTATTACTCATTGACCTGACGACAACATGATATCATACCAGCATTATCTGACCTTGGCCGAGATGATGAATAAAGAGGTTCGCCCCTTCATGACCCCTGCACAGATAAAGGCCTTAAACAAACAGATGCTCGCACTGCAACAAGAAGGAGAGCGACTACAGCGGGAGAGCTGGTATCAACAGAACGTGAGCATTGCAAGGAGGCGAAGGAACAGTGAAGGTTCCTGATACTCACAGGCCCTCCTGGAGGAGAGTAAGCGGGACGATGAGCCAGATGTAGCGGAGACCGTGCACTATGCAGCAGAGACCGCAGACGAGGAAGAGCCAGAGAGTAAGCGGGACGATGAGCCAGATGTCTTCACATACGACGATGAGCCAGGTGTCTTCACAGACGAGGATGAGCCAGATGTCATACAGTGGGAAGAGGAGATGGCGCAGAAGTGTAAGACCAAGAAAGCCATCCAGCAGCGGACCTACTATCTTGGGTATAAGGTGAAGTTACAGATGTCACATCTCAGAAAGCTACTGGCACCCGACATAATGCTGGATGACCTCTGTCTAAGAGCCGTCTGTCTCGAAACCAGCAAGCTGGCATGGTTCGCCAGGCTCTCCAAAATGTACCCTTCTAGGACTCATGAGCATATTCTGCAGGTGATGCAGGTTTAATCTCCAGGTATACTATGGCAAAATCAGAGTGGCGGAAGCAACCAGAAATATACCCCTCCCTGACGGCTGATGAGGGCGGTACCATCCACGGCTGGTGACTCCAGCAGATAGATACAATCAGACAGAATCTCGGCCATGAGGCAGAAAAGTACAGCAGAATGTGCAGGCGATATAACACAGCCTACAACGTCCTCGCGCGTACAACCACTGCTGTGGGTGTGATTGGAGCCAGTGCTGGGGTGGCAGCTGTGGCCACTCTCGCTACAGGGGTGGAGGCCATCGTCGCCATCCAGCTGGGTGGCATGACACTAGCCGCCACTGTCTTGGCCACAGGCTTGGGGGTGGGGCAGCAGCAGATCCCAAGGAGGCTGGAGAAGCATGCTAACTACGTGGCACTGGCGCAGATTAAGCTACAGACTGTCGATGAGTCTGTCAGCAGAGGTCTCGAGGATGGCCAGGTCACCGATGAAGAGTACCACCATATATTGAAGGTCCAAGCCCTGTACCGCACGGAGAAACCTAAAGTGCGACAGCAATACCTCAAAGGCTTCAGCGGGTGGGTTGATATGGAGGAGTTAAAAAACGAGATGTTACGGCAAGGTCGCCTTGCTGGTCTCTGGAGTTGAGACGACTACAAATAGTGTGCTGCCTGTACGGTAGCTTTAAGAACACCAGTATAGATGGCCTTCTCACTGAACCTCATGACAGTCATCCGGAGCCAACCGCCCCTCCTGGGTACACTCTTGACTGGCCTGAGGTCTACTGGATGATATACCAGAGCTAACACAGTTCTCCATCACAGTGGATGGATGGTCCCGAACCAGCTTCTCCGTCAACCCACGACCGCTGACCAACCGCCCCATCACCATCAAGGATGTGAAGCAAGTTCATACTTGGATGGCTGCTCCAAGTCTCTCAGACTGGAATCAGCAGCTGAACTTTGCCGTGTGGTGTGCCACGGCAGGATGTGGAGTAAGTTCCGCCCTGCTTCACTCCTATTCTGGTACTCCTGAAGCTGTGCTCATCGCCAGGTGTCTCAGATTCCGCATTTACTTCATGGTGCGACGAATCCTCCATGAGCTGGGTGCAAGCCTCCCTGATACAAACGCCTTCAAAAGTCATAGCGTCTCAGTGGCCAACAGACTACAGAGAGAGTTCAGCGCTCATCCGGACTATCGGTGGCATGGTGGTGATAACAGTGGTCTAGTGGTTATGTACGGTGACCCGAGATGTGACTACTCAGGATTCCCCTATCGAACCCACCGACGAGTAGGCCGTCGGAAGACAGCGACATTCTCATTCGATCCAGACTCCGACCCTGGAGCGCTGGTGCAAAATATGCACATCACTGGCTTGCGGCAGGACTATCCAGATGTGTAGAAGTACTTTGTCCCACACACCACCTCAGGCCTCACACCAGCAGGGATCGTTCGGATCAACCAGTCCCTGGAAGCACTGTGCTACTGCCTCTTTACGGCACAGACCCAGCTGCGGCATTCCATAGATGGTGTCAGCGGAGCAGAGGTCCAGGCCATGTTCATCAGTCTCGTTGAGGATATGATCATCGTGGCAGACCCCAGTAGTCTTATTGCTAAGTTCCAGCAGGGGTTGTAGAAGGCCTGTCACAAACTTGACGTTGCTATTTCGCCACACCTACGGTTGATCCCGAGCAACATGATCGTGAACATCGAGGCCCTCCAAGTCAGGGGCTATAACAACATGATAGTCGACGGGAGTTCCCCCGGTGTCCTCTTCGGCTTCAACACTGCCATCAACGCATCTACATGTAGTACGAGCCATACAGTCATTCCGACCCTGATAAGCACCCAGTCGACACAGCAGCTCCAGGCACCCCAACACTGCAGCCAGTCAACACGACACCGCTTCCCATAATAGCTCTATGTGTGGTGTCAGGCCTAGCTATCATGGCGCTCGGGATCAGCCTACTCCACCACTAGCAAATCAGCTATAGGCCTATCCTGACTCTCTACAGTAGCAGTGGGGACCACAGTGAGACACTGAACCAGCTTGGCATGCCCTACAGCCCCTATACCCGCTGCCAACATGCACAGCGTGGGTTCGGCAGTGCATCCCTTTTCCAGCTTGTAGTATCGCAGAGCCTTGTTCAGCTCTGACTCCGGTGAGGCCATGGCAGTCTGCAACTGTTGGAACACATCTGACAGATACTCCTCATCCTTGTAGAAACCTTTAGCTCGCAGGAGCTGCTCGACAATACTCCCGCCCATGATAAGGTATTCGAGGAAGCACATCTGTCCCTTGCCAAATCCCAGATAGAGCTTCACAGCTGTCAGCTCCTCTGTCAGCTCAGTACCGGACAGCTGAGCGAGCTCATCTGGTGTCTTCTTCTTGTAGTCCTTCAACTCCCTCCGGAAGACATCATAGTACTTCTTGCATAGCGTGAGACCGGACATGTTTAAGATGTCTCAATAGAGAGATGAATATTCCTGAGTACCAACCCGGCCACCTGGCAGACGCAGACTGGGAAGATCTTATTAGCTCTCTCGACAGGGGACGCAGACATTTAACCGCATTGTATACTCAGTGCTTGAACAATGACGTCAACGGTACAGATCATGAAGCAACTGCCCGAGAGCCAGGTGAGTCTTCAGAAGGTGGAGAGCCTGCTGCGAACCAAGACACAGAAGTTACTGACCAAAGCAAAACCTCTGGTAGTCCATGTCACCAGTAACGTGGCAGCGAATGTAGACATGGTGAAGATGACAGGGGGAATGAGGTTCTTCCTGTCGCCACTGCGGCTGTCCTCGCTACAGTGGTGAGTGTGGTGGCCGGGCACCGTCTCGGAATAACTCACCCCATCCCAAGGATCGCCCTCAGTGGTGCCTCCTACACTGTTGCTGCCAAGATCATGGGTGAATGTGTTACATTAATGGAGGCCGCGGTTCTAGGGCTAGCAACGAGTGCAATGGCTGAGATCATCGTCGCCTACGTTTAACCCCTGTGAATAGTTAGAGATGGATCACAAGACCCCTGAAGCAAATGAGGCATGGCATGCCAGAGGGCGGTATGTAGCCCATAGTCGAGCACGCGGACTGAGGATCGCCAATGTCCAGGAATGGTGGACCGCCCACAAGGTGTGCCCCTGCAGTGAGGACCAGTACCCTGAGCACTGCTACCTATTCCATTGGCCGACTGCGTGGTCCTCCTATGCCCAACTATTTCACTGGGGGTATGACTAGTAGGTTTAAGCCGTCTATATGACTATGACTCTGTCACTCACAGACCTAGAAAGCAAAGAGCTAGGCGATCTTGCTCACTTGGGTGAGGCACGCCTCGGTTTAGAGGATACTGTTGCCCCTATCTCCTTCCTAGACTTCGATGAGAAGGGAGACCTGCGGGAGATCCGAGGTACCATCCCAGCCCGAGATCTCATCAGGAGCACTGATACGGTAGGACAATCGGCCATTAACAAGGCCAAGACTGTATACAAGGGGATGGGCATCAAGGAGAGGGAGACAATGCGAGTTATGCTCGGAGTCGATGAGGCTGGAGCCATCACGGTTATGGCCGAGTCCTATGCACAGAACCTGGTTAAAGATCTCCTGAAACCACAGAGCTCATTCCGACAGGATGGAGAGAATCTCAAGATAGACACCCTCGGCCTGAGCCATATAACTGTCGACGGCCAAACAGGTGCTACCGCCAGCCTCTGGCTACCAGAGGTGAACAAGTCAGGGTTCTTTGGTTTGCTGTTTAAGACCACAGGATAGCCATGGCTTCCCGTGCATGTATCATACAGATACTGGCTGTACTATACACTGTGGGTGCTGACAGGCCCTCTACGCTATCTTCTCAGCTGCTGCTGGGATTTCATGCTTGACGCCTCCATCGCATCCTTCGTATCCGCCGGAGGTGCAGGATTCCCCGCTCTGCAGGAGAAAGAGCTGGTGCAGGAAGTACTGCCGTTTAGTCTCCCAGATATAGACGAGGCTACCGCCGACCAAGTGCTAACCATCCTCCGCATGCATGTCTGTACCATTCGACAGTAGGCCAGCCGATGCTGGCCAGGTGGTGCTGATCATTGCCCCATCAGGACACGGGAAAAACATCTTGCTGCGGGCTCTCCTGGCCGAACATCTACACTCTCAATACATCCTTCTGGTGTCTGACTCTGCCGCTGAGGTGGTTGACTGTAATGATCAATGGTACAGTGGCCCAATCACCAAGACGCAGAACCTGCAAGCACTGATGGAGAAGCTGCTGGCAGCCCGACTGACAGAACCACTTGTTCTAGTTATCGATGACCCTGCAATTGACCAGAAGATAGTCACCTACCTCAGCAACATCACCAGGCACATCCGGCACACACAGATAACTGTCTTCATCTTCTTTCAGAAGTACACCCGGGAGATCTCACCAGACATCCACCACAATGCCCGCTTGCTATACTTCAGCTCCAAGTGTGGATGTGCCCTGCTCGAGACCTTATACGACAGCCTAACCCTCAAGGAGACCAAAGGGGACTTTATCGCAGGTGTACAGATGGCAGCTGAGCTGTACCGCTTCATCTTCAGCAACAAGGAGACAGGTGAGCTGTCACACTTCAAGCCATCTCTGGAAAAGGCGTTGACCTTCAGCTACAAGCTGAATCCAGCCAGGAAACTAGCCTGCTCTACGTGGCATTTCTGACAGACTGTTGCAGCTGCCACAACTTTTTTTCATTTATCAGAAGGCTGCGTAGTCTCCGCTACTTCGTCCGCGGTCTCTGATACTTCGTCAGATGCTTGAGGACCTTCGTCAGTTTCGTCAGAAGCCTGTCACTTGAACTCTACCCACTGAGGGTCAGAGTCTAGGGCTATCTTCTTCTGAAACCTCTTATGGAAGATCCACTTTGACTATGTGCGACGAGCATCTGATTTGCGAGCGGATTTGATGTAGTAGTCCTGGTAGTTATTAGCTGGGAATATCAGAAATGCTGCCAGATCACTGGCCAATCTCCTGCGCCCTTCTTCGTTGAAGATGTGCTCAACAGCCTCCTTGCGGCCAACAGTGAACCCCTCCTGAGTACATTCTGCATGACCGGTGTCATGGCTCTCCGCTACAGTGGCACTGACCTCCTCCCTGAAGTAGTTATTTGCTCCAGACTGAAGGCTATCCAGCATATCTCGCTCTTCCTGGCTATGGAGGCTAAATACGGCAGCCCACTTCTCGACCATTAATAGATCTATGGGGTCGACCCTCGCCTTTTGGAGAGCTAGAATAACAGGAATGTTGGTTTGGGCCACAGGAGGTAGGTCGAGTGTCCTGCCCTGGGTGCTGTCAAACTTCCGGTAGAGTATCTGAGTCAGGAGTTCTCTTGTACCATGAGCTGGCGCTCCTTCCTCTATGGCGGCCAGTATCCCTACATCAGACGGAGGTGTGACCTTGGCTCGCTCGTGGATAATGTTGATGTCACGAAGCAGTCCTCGGACCCTGTCACAGTGGGACAGTACACACTGTCGTGCTGTCTGTCATGCCGACTTGTCCTGCTGCCTATAGACAATCTGCTGGAGAACTTTACCAAACATGGCAGCCGTTTAACTCCTCTATATACCCAGACCTTAAACTTGCTGCAGTATGTGCAACATCCAGATGGGGCCATTGAACCCGTGACATCGCACCGCACTGATCCTTGGAAGGACTGCCTGATGGTCATTCGACCCAGTATACACGATGAGAACCCGTTGTCCACTGCTGGGAAGTACATTGACTTTGCAATCTCGGCACAGATCCACGAGATCAAGAGCATGACACTCGAGTTCAAGCTTCAGAGCACAATAGAACGAACAGTAGAGCTCCCGCAGGTTCTGAACAGGTGGGAGATCATGCAGAGCAACAGCACCGTGGACACCAGCTATGTGAACGATGAGTACGGAGTCCTAGGACCGCTGTCTCATGGCCCAACCTTCTATGCAAAAGAAAAGGGTTAGTACGCTGTGGGGTGCAATGAGGGGTTCATGGAATTCAAACTACAGGCAGGTGTCGAGAAGCCCATGGCAGTTCCACTCTTAACCCTCCTCGAGAACACACACGTGAATCCGGCTGCCATGCAAGATAGGCTGTTCCTCCGGGTGTACACTAAGCAGCTCGCAGATGCGACGATGAATGCTCCAAGACTTCATGTCTGGCATGACGAGAATGACCAGAAGCTGAAGCAAACGGGTTCCAAACAGTGAATTGTGCATGTGGAGCAAGAACACCAGTAGGTCCAAACCACAGCTAACCAACGGGTAGAGCTGACATTGCATCATGGTGCATCGGACTGTGTCGTTGTTGCGGTCCTGGTTCAGAAGGGAGCAGCCATCCAGCAGGTGGATAAGCTAGACGACTTCAGGCTTGTGGTTGCTGGGACCAATGTTCTTGGTGAGGTATGCGAGCTGGCTGATTGCCAACTCTACAGACAGAAAACTAAGTCATATGCACTTCTGCGCCTAACCAGTGGAAGCGATGACCTCGAGTCGGCGGCACTCGAGGGCCGTCAGCACCTCGGGGGCAGGGACATCCCACCTAATCAGGGCAACTGGCTCAGCTTCAACATCGGAACCCTCATAGCTGGGACGCGCTCATTAGGTGTGATGGTACTTTACTTTGACTATGCTAAGGTATGCGTGTCAACACATCAGGTATTCAGCTTGAGCATGCGTAGAGCACGACTCCTGTCGTCGCCGCTGCAGCTGCCACCACTACTATAAGCTCTGCTGTCTTCTGACCTGTCGATGCTTCATAGTCGAGCGTTGGCTCAGATATCTTTACAGCCTCATAGTACTCATCGAGACTCATCTGCCTCTTTGAGGCTCTCGTTGGCCTGAGCTCAGAGTTGTCGGCGGCGTGCCTGCCTCTGGTGCATATGCTCGAGTGCTTCACTGTACTCAAACTTCTCCTTAGACAGCTTCTCTATCACCTGGTTATGACGTTCATACTCAACCTCTGCCGCCTTCTTGTCAGCGAAGCTGAGTCCCCAGTTTGCTAAGGCAAACACGCCCGCATTCAAGATTGCGGAGGCCATACTATAGACTACAGTTTAAAGCTACTATATAACTGCCACAGCGACGGATCCCCAGAGCGATGTATGAACCAGAGGCTGATCCAGTCGAGGATATAGATGACGAGGACTATGAGTAGGACTATGATGAGGATGATGATTATGATGCAGACGACTACGAACTAGCGGAGACCGTGGGTGAGTATGATTAGTCCAGGAGCTAAAGCTAGGTCAGAATCGTGACGTAGCACACCCAGTATTCGGAAGGTCTGACACTTGCTGTGGCTTGGGGGACATGTCCCACACATTTTAAGCCCTGTTGTACAAACAAATTGTGGTAGCACTAATTAGTTATCCTGATTTCTTTGCATAGGGGGTCTAGGCTTTGGCTGTATCCACAGTGCACAACGATATAAGCATGATCGTGTCATAACTCAAAGTAATATCGTAACAGATTCACCATATATGATATTTAGACGGATATCGACCTAACATATATCCAACATACATTTTGCATGCATATACCAAAGGCGAGGGTGAAATGTGAAGGTTATATTTTATGTATGTATACTAACTCCATCATAGAATCTGTATATCCAGCTGTACCACTGTTGACAAAGCACCCAGGTAATGGTGGTTGGAATGAGACAGATGGATGTGGTGGTAATCGGTGCGGAAAAACAAATTAAAATGAACTTAGACGCACTGCAAGAAAATTTCAAAGAGGTGTGTATGTACGTGAATAAATTGCAATAGCTGTTCAAATCCTTTAAAGTTTAGTCAAGCTCGAAATCACACCTGTTCGCATTTTGGAACTCATATATTCATATGGTAGAGCTGCTGCTTGGATTCATAAGAGCTGAGAGAACTGGAGATTGGCAGGCACACCTATCTGCTACTGCTGCTATGGCGCCATATTTCTACAGCATGGACAGGGATGAAACCGATGTGCAGAAGATACTTTCGATGTTCTCATCAGATATAATGACCAATCCCTTTAATATTGCGGAAAACGATGACAGCGAGTGTCTTCCGCTTGTAAACATTGCAACTGGCGTGGTATTGCCTAGTGAAATCGCCAAGAGACTTGTTTCCGCCTGTGACATTGGTAAGGAGATTATGGAAAATGTTGTTCAGGAGCGGCTGGACACTAACACGAGAAGCTTTTGGGACACGTTGCCACACTTAAAACTTAAAACATTTGCCAGCCTAGCACAGAAGAGAAAACTCAAAACAAATGATGAAAAAATTCACAATGTGAGATCTGACCGCGAACTATTTGGTCGATTAATTATTGCTGCAAGGTCCAGAGATGTTGATTTAAAACTAGTGATGACGTATGAACTGTCTGCTGTTCCACTATCATTGTCACATACGGATGGGACTCTAAGAAAGAATGTGAAAAGTGTTTTGTTAAGTGAACTAGAAAAGGAAGTAAATGTTGATGGACGGCTTCCACCTGTTGACAAGACAGGCGCAACAGCTTATGTAGTAGATGGCATGGCAATTGTGCAATTGGTTAAAACTGGAGGTACGTCTACATTTGGAGAATTGGCTGATAAATACTGGCACATCTTTACAGTTCCACTGAATCAAGAAGACTGCAACAGAGTAGATATAGTTTTTGACAGATATGATAGACTAGAATCTCTCAAAGCGGAAGAGCGGCTAAAACGTGGGTCATCAACAGCATTGGAAGTAAAGATTGCTGGAGAAAATACTCCCGTTCCAAAGCAATGGGCCAAGTACATCAGCAATCCAAGCAACAAAAGTAACCTGGTTGCATTTCTCAGCAAGCAGTGGCGTGATACTGGTCCAAATATGCCATCTGCCGACAATTGCGTCATTCTTGCTGGTGGCTTTAACGATGGAATGGATGTTGTTGTCATTTCAGCGAACAATTCGTCGTATTTGGAAGAACTTCGATCAGATCACGAGGAAGCAGATACGCGTATGATGTTGCACGCGCTACATGCTTCAAAAGACCACATGCGTGTTGTTATACAGTCTCCTGATACAGACGTGGCAGTACTTAGTATATATACGTATCATTCGCTTCACTGTTCTGAACTATGGTTCCGTACGGGCACAAAGGACAAATTGCGATACATACCAATACATACAGTTGCTCAAGTACTGGGCCCAGCTATCTGTCTGTCTTTGCATGGGTTTCATTCTCTTACAGGTTGTGATAGCACTAGTGCATTATTTGGAGTCGCTAAGAGAAAAGCATTCAATCTCTTAAAGTCATCTGAATGTCATCAGCTTAGCTTAGCCCAACTCGGCGAACATGTTGACTTATCACCGAATACTGCAATTCTATGTGAGAAATTTGTCTGTGAGTTGTATACCACCAGGGATGTGGGAAAGACAGCTGATGAAACCCGTTATTGGCTCTTTTGTCAAAAGAGACAAAGAAATGAAAATCTTCCACCTACATCGAATAGTCTAAAGCATCACACCGAAAGGGCCAATTTTCAAGCTCTTGTTTGGAGACGTTCATTGCAAGCTGTTCAGAATCTTCTATCTCCAAATGGACATGGCTGGAGTATAGTGGATGGTCTACTCAAGCCTGCTCTAATGTCAAAGGATCCTGCTCCATTTGGATTAATTGAACTCACATCATGTAGATGTCAATAGTCTGCCTGCAAAAGAACAGATCTCTGTCAATGCAAGGCTAACAATCTACTCTGCACTGAAGCATGCCTTTGTATGGGAGGTGAAATGTGTGATAATTTTCAGCATACAATTGTCGAAGATGACTCTGACACTGATGAGTAACATTCTCTCATTTGCTCACGTGATAAATATGTCCTGCCAGCTTGTGTAGACATGCACTGCATGTCAGTTAAAAGTTTAATTATGAAAAATGTAGAAAACATGGGCATTGTTGTAGCTACGGTATTGCTAGTCACAAGAAGACCTAAGTGCCCCAATATGTAGAAAGCAACATACGGGTGTCTTAAACGAGGTTGATTATGTATAAATCTGCGATATACGATCACTCCTTTCCATTTTGGTTAAGATTGTATTGATATAACATGCGCTTAAGTTTGTGAAAAATTTACCATTGTGAAAATTGTTTGAGAGCTACATTCAACACCTATTGTAAATGGGCTTCTCACGGGTTAGTGATACCACCATTTTCTTGTACAACACGGCTCAGAATATACCCAAGACATCGGTCTAGCATAATATAGAGACAACCCTTCTGAATACTGGGTGTGCTGCGAAACCATTCTTCTAGACCCCTTTTGAAAATTGGCTCCCGGACTAGATGATGTAGAGCCTGAATCCTGCAAGGTAGTACACAGAGCGAAAGGAATCTATCGCACTTACGTAAAAGGTTCGATCGGTCCGCTAACAGCAGTTGGGGCTATGATCACTCTGTTCACAACGAAGGCTGGCGAGACGGTCCACAAGATCGCCAACAATGCTCTCCATGGGGTGGAGAATATTTCTGAAGCCATACCAGCCATCGCCTCAGGAGCAGGTACGTTCTTCGGAGTTTCAGGCCCTTGGCTACCGTACGTTGCCATAGTGCTCGTGGCCATCTGGGCCACCGAACATTTAAGCTGTACTATATAAGGATGGCGTCTCTGTACGACCTGGTCAAGTCTGAGGGTTGGTCGATAAACTACTGTTCAGTGAGGATCCAGCAGAGATTAGACGCCAGTGTACGGAGGTGTTTGAGGAGGTCTTCAGTGATGGTAAAATGAACGACGGCCGTCTGTTCATCTGTTTAGAGTTCACCCAGGCTGTGCATGACAGGACGGGAGTGGACGTCAGTGATGAAATCCGGGAGTTTATCAACCATATTTCTTGAGGAATTCTACTATCAGCCTGGTTTGATTTTAGCGTGAGCTTCCTCAACTACTCGAGGCTGCACATCGCAAGGCCCACAACTTCACATTGGAGACCGTTAGCCAGTGGCTCAGCCATCATGCGATGTGGCAGATATACAGACCTCGTCCACGGCACATCAGGCATGCCCATTTTGAGGAAACTGTCCCGAACTGCAGGAAATGTCAATTTCCCTTTCTCCGAGATCTAACAATACTCACCATTCTGTTACTTCTGATATACAGCTGGCCCTGACAGCGGCTCTAGGATTATAGACTTAGAAAGCTTTACCGACTCCTGGGAACCGGGTACTCGGCTCCGAACTGCCGAGTACCCGTTTACCATAGAGCTCATATTGTTTGCATAGCCACCAAACCAGAGAAAACTATGGCTTGCCTCCGTGGGGCTGGGAGGCTGGGTCCGTAACAGAATGGTGAGTATTGTTAGATCTCGGAGAAAGGGAAATTGACATTTCCTGCATTCTCCTTCGATCAATACTCACCATTCTGTTACTTCTGATATACACCAGATTTGATCAGTAACCTGGTGGGAAGGGGCAAGCCATAAATGCTAATTTTGCCCCTTGGAGAAAGATTTTAGACTTCAAACTTGACTAACGGAGACCTAAAAGGACCGTCAAGTTCACGGAACCGAATCACATTCGCGTCACAGCCCCCCACCCTTTTTCCTCCTAAGAAAAGGGAGAGAACTAACGAACATGTATCTCGCCTGAAAACACCAATATGCCAAGAGGGTTAACTACTCCCTGCATATTCCATGTATTAGCCTGGGAATGAGCATGAATATATAAGATGAATGAACATGATACATATACATAATACAAAAAACTCTCACTTATTGAATTACCTTATGATAATTGGACGTCAGACGTACCGCCTCCAACCATTCACCGGTTCGGCCATCGGTGACACAATCTGGTTGACATCCTCTCGCCTGACCATGCCTGCTTTAGGTTCTTTTCTTACCAAAGTGAGAAAAGGGTGAAAAGCAGTGTGTTCACTAACTATCGTTTCAAAACAGCTAAAGCGAGTGGATTGGCTGAGTCTGACACATCCCTCATATAGTAATCCGTGAATGAGGACTCACAGTGCCATTGTGCAACGGCCATGATGTCCTATAACGGAACACCATTGTAAAGGGCGGTCGAGGCGGCTATTCCTCTGACATTGTGTGCCCTTACGCCTTGCACCTGGTGCCCAGTCGCCATCTCGTGAGTAGTCTGAATGCATTCGACCACCAAACGAGAGATAGTATCCATGGATGCGGCGCCATAAGACTTTTTATGGCAGATCCACAGATGTCTATCGTTCGACCGTAACGAGTCAGTCCGTTTCTTGTACTTAGTCAAAACACGGACCGGGCACCAGACACTGGCATCACGATCAAACCTAGTTAACTTCGGTATAATGATCGGTTTGCCGGGATATCTCAAAGATTGGTTCTTTGACATAACCTCTGCTCTTGGCAGAAGACGCAGACCTTCTCCAGAAACAATAAATCGGTTCCTCTCTGCCGAAAGCGCTTGGATCTCACTGCGCCTTCTAGCTGAGGAAGCTGCCAATAGAAAGACCGCCTTTAGAGTCAAATGCTTTAGACTAGCCGAACGCAACGGTTCGAAAGGGTGCTTGGCCAGTACATTAAGCACTAAAGATAGACTCCAGGCTGGAATGACTACCGGTTGTCTCGGTTGGAGATTGCTCATTCCCTTCAACATCACATTCAACTGGGCCACCTCTGGACTATCCCTGTTGGCTAGACAAGGGATAACTGATGCCAAAGCTGACTTGTATCCAGCAACTGTGACGGGAGCTAGTCCTCAAAAGAACAGCTCACAGAGAAAGTCTGCTATTTGCTGATAGTTGATTGAAAGGTATCAATACCCTTTTCTTCACACCAGTCTGCAAATCTGTTAACCTTGTTGTTATATGACTTGAAGGTTGACCTCCTTCTCGCAGCCGCGATGAAATCAGCAGCCTGTCGAGAAAAGCCTTCCGACGTGGAACGTTGTTTGATAACATCCACGCAGTCAATTTGAACATTTCGGGACGCTCGTGTAGGAAGCGTCCCTTGGCCTGGGAGATTATGTTCGGAATCTCGGGCAACTGCACAGGATTTTCCACCAGCAGATCTAGAAGATCCGTGAACCACGCCCTGCTCGGCCAATACGGCGCTATTAGCAGAACCAGACACGGTTCCTCCCTGACCTTCACCAATACCTTCGGTAGAAGAATGGTGGGTGGGTACGCGTAAGCGTGCATCCCTCTCCAGCTTATCGCCAGAGCGTCTGTATCGACGGCATTTGGATCTGTAATCGGCGAGACATATGTCATGATTTGAGCATTTTCCTTTGTGGCGAACAAGTCCACGTTGGGTTTGCCCCAATGCTCGAAGATCCGTCGCAGAACTGGAGGGTTGAGGGACCATTCTGTTGGCAGGATTCTCTGTCTGCGAGACAAAGCATCCGCCAGAATGTTCAATCGGCCAGGAATACGAGCTGCTTTCAAAACAACAGAGTAATTCCTGCACCATTGAATCAAGTGCCACACCCTGATACACAGAGTGGACGACCTGGTCCCGCCTTGGCGATTTATATATGATACTACTGTCGAATTGTCCGACCGTATCAATATCACCTTGCCCCTGATCATCGGAAGGAACTCTTCCAACGCCAGTTCCACTGCCATCATTTCCAACAGATTGATATGCAGCTGACTCTCCGGGAGAGTCCATGTGCCCGAGACCTGGTGTTCTCCCAGGCAGGCACCCCACACTTCCAGCGATGCATCCGTGTAGACGGACAGCTGGGGGCGGGGTAGGTGCAGCGAAACCCCTAATAGGAGATTCTGACGCTGTTTCCACCATAGAAGATGCGATATTATCGGCTCCAAAACTGGCATCAGTTTTGACAGGGGTTCTGTTCTCTGTTTCCACAGAGACATCAGATACAACTGGATAGGCCTTCGCAATAGAGCAGCGTACGGGATAACCTGCTCCATGGAGACCATCATGCCCAGCATCTGAAGGAACCGCCTCGCCTGAATGTGGTTTCCCACTCGAAAACTCTTGAGGATGGCTAACAGAGACACCACTCTGGGCTCTGACGGGTAAACCCTGCCCTCCTCGAGGTCGAATCGCATCCCCAAATAAACGAAACGTTGAGTGGGCGTCAACTCGGATTTCTCCTCGTTGACTATGCAGCGTAGATCTGAAAGTAACTTCAGAGTCAGAGCAGTATCCACGTTCAACCTGGCTGCCGAGTCTGCCTTGAGCAGCCAGTCGTCTATGTAGGTGTGTAGCGCCACGTTCTCTTTTCTGCGAAACACTGTCACCGCAAGGACCACTCTTGTGAAAACCCTCGGAGCTGTCGACAGGCCAAACGGGAGAACTGTAAACTCCCATACTTGATTCTGAAACGCAAATCTCAGAAACCTGTGCCAACTCCGATTCATAGGAATGTGGAAATATGCATTTTTCAGATCGATCGATACACACCACATTCCTTTCCTCAATCCCGCATTACCGACCTCGGCGTTTCCATCTGGAACCGAGGCATATGGATAAACCAATTTAATGGCCTGAGATTGAGTATGGGTCTCCATCCCCCTGTGCTCTTGGGGACAAGGAACATGTTTGAATAGAAGCCTGGAGTGTTTCGGTTTGCTGGTTTTATTGCTCCCTTCAGAAGCAAACCCGACACTTCCTTTTGAACGGCTTCTAACTTGTCCGGCTCCCTTGGTACGGGTGTCCAGACAGGTGCCAAAGACAGATTTTGTGGTGGAAAGTCCCACCACTCCGGCATGTAACCCTGGCATAACCATCCCAGGACCTGACTGTCTGACGTCACACCTTGCCAGGCCTCGACGAAACTCATGAGCCTTCCACCCACCATAGACGCCTCGACGTCTAACGGGGTTGTCCAGCTCGCAGTCCGCCCACCCCCCCCCCTCTTTCTTAACGAGAGAGAAAGAGAACCATTTCGTTCTAGGCACGATGGGTATAACTGGCACTGCTGTTCCTGTCGCACAGGCGCGGTCCAGGCGGATATGAAGGGAGCTTTCGTACCCTCAGGTACGCTTCGGCCCCTTCTGTCCGCCCTTTGAGGCCTTACCCTTCCCCTTCCCCTTGCCCTTCCCGCCTCTAGGGCGGTCAGGAGCAACATTGGGGAGGGTAGGCGCCTCTACAACCTTCCTGGGCTTCTTCGCCGGCGGCGGCTCTGAAAACCCAGCTGAAGCAGAAGTCGCAACAGGCCTAGCTTTCGCCTTGCCCTTATGCTTCTTCTGCTCCTTTGAAGGTTGTCCCGTTAGCGGTTTCCCCACAGGCCCTAGTGTGTGCGCTTGCCTCACTAGCTCTAGCTGTAGGTTTACCGCTAACCGATTCTGCGCGATACTGGCGGTATCCTCTAAGATGGCCCGCGCTTGGCCACCGAAGATGCTAGGCCCTGTCAGGGGTGTCCCAAGAAGACGCTCCCTGACTGCCGTAGCCGGACGCATATGGTCAATGACCATTTGCCTCCTGGATTTCGTCACACGCACTTGCACCCTTGCCAATGCGTCCATCGACAGCACCAGGCCGTCATTGACACATGAAAGCGCCACAGGTGGCACAGGGTGTCCTGCCCCGCTTCAGCCCACACCGACTGAAGGAGACGATAAGAGTGGTTGACAGCGCTCATCGCTGCCCTCACACCCTCATCGCATAGGGACAGGACTTCTTCCTGGTGTACCTGAGACTTGTCCACAAGTGCCGGACCGGGGTGACCGCCACGGCACTCTGGATGCCCAGTACCCATCGGTCATCCTCCGTGACTGACGGGACTACACCATACCTGTCGTATTCCCCCCGCGGAATACGACATCTTGGCCGCACCTCCCTGGAGGCCGCAGGGAGCTGACCCTTGGTCATCAGTTGTTTGCTATAAATAGCATCCAACCATTCTATGAACCGTGGATCCAGTCCCACCGACTGGATCCGGGCCGCGGGCAAAATCCCCATCCTGATCGACGCAACCAACGGACGGGGCGCATCTTCATCGGCCGTGGCCGAAACCACAGACGGGTCAACCCTGGCTAGCCACGCCAGAGCATCTGACCAATCTACCTCCGATGAAGACACCCCCGCAAACACGTCACCCGGTGACGTCCTCACGGGTCTGCCAGCCACGGCCTCCCAGCAAGGAGCCATGGCTGACATGCCAGGCACTCCGGTACCACACGGTTCCGCCGCCACCCCATGAAACACTCCGGTCCATGGGGTAGGTCCGCACGGAAAACCGTACGGACCCGTAGCAGTCGCGGAACCATAGCCGGACACGGGCGCCAACGGCACCCCACGTCCGACTGCCGGACCAGGCGAGATAGGTGAGTACCATGCCCGGCCCGGCACACCCGTTCCCGTGACGGCTGGTGCCAAACCAAGCCACACGGAACCGGTGCATGGTAACGGATTTGCCTCAGCCACAGGCGGAGCCGCTGACCTGGCTTGCGCCAAACCAGACAAATGGAGGCCGGTTCCGTCTAGGACGGAATCAACCTCCATATTCTCCACCTGCAGCTTCACGGGCCGCAGCAACCTCTCCTCCTCGGCCTCCTCGTCTTCAGACTCCGAAGAGTCGTCACTAGACGAGTCAACCGTGGAACCGTCCTGGCGGACGGCTCCCACACCTGGCCACCGCTACTGGACCACCCGAAGGTGGCCGCAGAGAAACAGAAACCCGTCTGGCCGAAGCCAGCCGGGACTGCCAGGGGGCCGTACGAGACGGCCCCCTCGGTAACCAGTCCAGAATCCTGTCCGAGGACAGGATCCGTACCAGGCATGGGGAGAAACTGCCCCCCAACCTTTGGTGGCAGGGACGACACCAGCGTGGGCAGAATGCTATGCAGAAAAACCCTGCACAGCCGGACCAAACCACGCCGGCGGTGCCATCTCCGCCACCTCCAGCTGGGGACGTGGAGCACCCGCACCGGCCGAACCGGGCGATCCACGATTTACTCTCGGACCGCCTGACCCCGCGTCAGACCCAGCCAAGTCCTTCTGGCAAGGAACTTAACCATCATCTCAACGGACCACACTGCACAAACATTACACCTATGATCAATATTACACAGGGAACACCTAAAACAGACATGGTCCTTGAACACGACATGGACAAACTTATGGCATTGGTCACATGATGGCGGGGCTGGCTTGGCCTATAACATAAGCACAAACCTACAATAAACAAGCGGAACGAGACCCGGATGGAAGGCAGACAATTAATTTTCAAATAATTTGACTCATAAATTAACTGTAACCCTCCCGCACCCCACCCCGCCACGTTACAACAACGATCACATTGACTATGACGACAAGAACGAGGCGGGCATTAAGCACACCCATAATAGATCCTCCAGGATGTGTAACGGCTCCAGGAATCATATCGCATAGCATTCGGGGTATATTTACTAATCAATATAAATTATACTCCTAACGAAAGCAGCACGATATGTGAAGAAAACAACAAAATGTATAACAAACTGCTGTATCACACGGTAAAACCGCAGACCACGCATCTACTCAAGAATTTTGAAACCACCGATCATTGCAAACCGATCGTGATCGCAAGTAAACTTGATCATTCTAAAGTTTCCGGTACCATTTTTAGTACACAGCACCCAAAACAAGATGCGCGAATTAATGACAAATTTTTCTTCACATAAACATCCGAGCGACCGGGTGTGACGTCACCCGCTCGGATCCTATTGAGAACGACGTCAGCCGATATTCGTGTTAGAAATACCGTAGCATAACACCTATTTTCATATCTGCCGATCGCCTGTTGGGGGTTAAAGAAGGCGATCGTCTGGCATATTCGTTGTTAGCACACGTCCCAGATTCTATGGGGTCAGAAATTGGAACATGCGACACAGCGAAATTTAGAGACCTAAGTCTTTTAACTATGGATAATAAAGAACGATACAACCTGGTTATCTTCGGTGGTATTCTCCATAGTATCCTTTAGTTAATCCTTTCACGAACACACAAACTATCACAGATTAAAGACTTATATTTTCTTTCACAAAAAACACTAAAATCCTCAATGCAGAAAGCATGTATTGCTCTTGTTGCTATGCAAACAAGAATGAGCTCTATGGTAAACGGGTACTCGGCAGTTTGGAGCCGAGTACCCGGTTCCCAGGAGTCGGTAAAGCTTTCTAAGTCTATAATCCTAGAGCCGCTGTCAGGGCCAGCTGTATATCAGAAGTAACAGAATGGTGAGTATTGATCGAAGGAGAAAGAGTTCACCAGGCAGATGTTCTATTCCTTCCACACGACTCGGTTGGTTGTAAGACCTACAAGTATGCCCTCACCATCGTCGATGTCGCCAGCAGGTACATGGCGGCAGTACCGTTCACAGACAAGTCAGCTGGCCAGGTGGCCCAGGCATCCAGAGTGTCTATGAAGCTTCACAAAATCCCCTCCAGTGGCCGGAATTGTTGCAGGTGGATGGGGGTAAGGAGTTCAGCGGGGAGACTGCAGCCCTCATGCAGAAACATGGTGTGGCAGTTAGGCGAGGCGAGGTACGGCATCACCGTGCCTAGGCTATCGCTGAGTGGTGGAATCAGACACTGGCAGAGAGACTGTTCCCACACCAATATGCCCAGGAAATCGCCACGATGAGTGAACGTTCTAGAGTATGGGTGAGCGGGCTGTCTGCTGTGGTGGAGAGATCCAATGCCAAGGTTACTAGGCTAATCGGGAAGAAGCCGATAGAGGCTATCAGACACTCTGCTGGTCCACCTCTAGAGGAGCGAACAAGAGAGAGGAGTGCCTACCACCTGATGCTCTGGTTCGGTTCCTGTATGAGCCTGGTGAGCTAGAAGGTGGTCCGACGGCATGCAACAGATCCTAACTGGTCGATAGATGTTCACAGGCTTGACAGGTATGTGGAGGCGGAGGGGCGGCCTACACTGTACTGCCTGGCACGCCAGCACAGAGTGCCTAGGCGACCATTTGTCGCAGAAGAGCGTCAGCTAGTCCATGAAGACACACAGCTACCACCCCCTAGGGTGCTAACATGATACTCGATGGGCTCGGTATGGACCCCATCTGGCAGCACATGGCGCTTATCATAGTAAGCGGAGAGCCCGAGTTTTTCCTGCGCATACGTCACCATACCCTGGTTGCACATGCGTAGGCCTCGGTTTTTAGCTCTGTCCACCCCGCCATGTAGGGTGCTGTAGAACCTCTGCCAAGAGACCTCATTCTGCTGTTTTGACATTCCCTTGGCCGAGCACTTACTTGCAGCTGCGCTCTCCATGTAGTAGCATTTGGAGCAGACAGCGATGCCAGGAGAGCCTTCGAACTCGAGCTTGAACAGTCCCTGAGTCCGTCCAGACCATTTGTCCCAAGCTAGCCAGTCCCGCTTATGAGCCTGGTACTCTGCTCGCATCTCAGGGCGAATGACGTCGTCGAGGTTGGAGCCTGCTATAGCGATATACGCGGAGTCAGTATCCATCTGCAGGTACTCAAAGCTGTCACGAGCTACGTAGTGATCGAGGAAGTCATAGTAGACCTCCAGCATTCGCAGATTTACGAGCTGATAAGTGGCTATCCCCACCTGGAAGGGCCTTCGAATTGTGATTCTCGGCTTGCGACTCCGGTGCTCGTATGACTCACCGATCTCCTCGAGATCTTCGAACCATGCACTATGAAGGGCCTTGTCTACCATGCATTCATCCTTCGTGAAGCTGGTGTTGCTATGACGTTCTAGGGCCTCGATGAGCTTCCTGTAGGCACTGTTGCAGAGGATTTTGAAGAGATCTGCCAAGAGCGCTTTGCTCTTATCTACATCACCCGAGCGGCGGGCCTCCGTAGCATTCTCCACGAACCACTCGAATGGGCGCTTGGCCTCATAGTCTATGGTGCGGTATACAGCAGTGATCTCCAGGCCATGGGTTATATACCACTTGAGGGTCGGGGCGTACAGCAGCCGCTTCTTGCCAGAGAGGGTACTGACCAGCTTCTGGGTGGTGGGCCGCTTCCTCCCTGTTCGCCCTAGATATGCCAGCATCTCAGACGAGATTGTCTCTACCGGGATCTCGCGGTTAGAGAAGAGAGGGAGCATTTCCTCAAACTTTGCACACAGAGCCTTGGGGACCTCTATATCCACCTCAGCAAACCCACACCAGCTGTCTGCTAGGAGAGCCTCCTTAAAGCTAGCTACCCCGCTGGCACCGGACCAATGGCACACTTTCTCCTTACCACATGGCATCACTTGGGCCATCGTTGACAGGTACAGAGCACTTGCGTCATAGCCGAGTAGACATTGGCAGACATGCTCACTCTGGCGGATTCGCGTCACACCGGCCTCGTGGTATCTGGTGAACACGATGCTGGGACCACCAACAACAGCACCCTTGAGCATCTCATAGGCTTCCTTGTCCGGTGAATAGAGGCTAACATCTAGCATGTGCTGAGTGGTTCCACATAGGATGTACTGCAGTGACACACCTGGGAGAGACACCGCATCTTTGAGGATGTCTATTTCTCGTTCTGTGTAGAACTCCCGCATCCGCTCTAGGGCTTTGATGAATGGACTGACGTCCAGGTTGCTGTAGTATCGCAGTTAGTCAGCAAATGTCCGCATTCCATGCTCGCTGAGGGAGGAGTCCAGTGGGTACATGCCAAGAAATGTTCCTGGACTATTCTGCCAGGAAGACAACCTGTTTCTAAAGTTACGTAGGTGATAGGCCGTTGGAGGCAATAAATCTCTATGTGTTGGACCAACTAACTAAAGGTTGACTTAGCTCCTCTCGAAGGACTGCCAAAATAACGCAGCGACGACTAAACCCGTATGTAGCATAAGAGGTGATAGGGTTGGATTCTGTTGAAGCCGGCACTCCGCCTCCACATAATACAGCATTGCATCCCTTAAACTTATATAACACTAGGATAATATAATATAATATAATATAATATACATTTTGCATTGGTTTCAATGGGGAGTATGGCTTCGGCCATGCTCCATCCTCCACTTCAGCATTGTACACTTTTTCCTGGGACAGAGGCACGCGCGAGGCATTTTCCTCTCGCAAAACCAACTTGCTGGCCCGCCTGATGCGTTAGCTTATATTAGGTTAATTAGCTTCGGCAGGGTGCCTCCCTTGCAGGGGTACCTATTGTAAAATTAAGGACAGGATAGGTGTCTTCAGTGAGATATAATTACAGTCAGTCCATTACGTCTCTTTTATATTATATACTTAGTTGATGATCTAATATTGTCGTCAGTATTAACTTCTCATAAGCTGGTCCTCGACTCGCCGGCATTTTGTCTTTATGGTAAAATTCTTTCTAAATAACACCATGCAGCACCATTCCAGCTAGACCAACAGTTGGGATGATACGGTGGTGTTTGCTGTAGGCGGCAATGGTCACCCGGCCCCTACGGGTCGGATTTTGTGGTCGCCGGTGTCGTGCTCGTCCCTCCCTCAACTATCCCCGAGGCGAGCTAGCCAGCATTGTCGGGCCGGCAATGAAACGCCGGATACAGAAGAGGAGTTCAACAGACGACGAGGCGTCGGAGCTACAGAACCACCAGGCTGGTCGCCAAAGTACTACACCACAAACAGCAGCAACTCCACCAAAGGACAGTTCTAACAGACCTCCAACTATCACACAGAGTGGATGCATCTCTAGACCACCGGCATACCTAAAAGACTATA
This sequence comes from Chaetoderma sp. LZ-2023a, assembly GCA_034401795.1. Classification (NCBI taxonomy): domain Eukaryota; kingdom Metazoa; phylum Mollusca; class Caudofoveata; order Chaetodermatida; family Chaetodermatidae; genus Chaetoderma; species Chaetoderma sp. LZ-2023a. Next base: position 106,952,629 of record CM067369.1, on the reverse strand, counting down.
CACAATAATTATGTATCATCGGGACAATAGAATGACTTTTTGCGAGAACATTTATTATTATCTATTTCATTATTACATTCTAACAATATCTCTCCTTCCTTATAAGGGGAGATGTAACGATATATATCATAGTCATATACTTAGTATGATGTAAGAGTGTTCTACTCCAACGCTACACACTGCAATAATCGGCTTTAACTAGAATACAGCTAGATCTTGTTAGTACAGACGGCGTTCTTTAATAATCTAGTAGTACTAATATATATCCATATGGTAGAAACTATATCGGAATAGTCACCGTCACTGATTCCAATGTCGATACTTACTCAATTTCTTAGCAGAAGCTTAATTATGATCTTATTATTTCATTTGAACTTGAGTTACCTCTCTTGAGTTCTGCGAAGTGGTTAAAGGGAAATAACTTACGAAATTGCCTAGTAAGCCAACGCATCAAGTTTTCTTTGCATGTTTTCCAGCCCAAATCACAGACTTCCCTCCACAACTTTCCCACCTTTCTCTCCACCCCCCCCCCCCCCCCCCCCCCCCTTCTCCGACCCTCTGCCTATCGCCCACCCCAATCTCTCTCTCTCTCTCTCTCTCTCTCTCTCTCTCTCTCGGTCGCTCCCTCCCTCCCTCCCTCTCTCTCTCTCGGTCGCTCCCTCCCTCCCTCTCTCTCTCTCGATCGCTCCCTACCTCCCTCCCTCTCTCCCTCCCTCCCTCTCGCTCTCTCCCTCCCTCTCTCCCCCGCTCTCCCGCTCGCTCTCTCTCTCTCTCCACCCCACCCGCCTGCCTGCCTGCCTGCCTGCCTGCATGCCGGCCGGCCTGCCTGCCTGCCTGCCTGCCTGTCTGTCTGTCTGTCTGTCTGTCTTTACATTGAAAAAAACGCATTGGCACAGGAATTTAATTAAAAATTTCTTTGCCTAAATTTGTCCTATCGAGACCAAGTTTAGATTTACTTAGAGTGGTCCCCCCTTGTTGGGGTAAAGTGAATTAATCAGTAGGTCGCTTTAACAGGTAAAGGCTGGGATTGATCCTACATTATAGAGAAATCACACACACGAATGCACACGCACGCACGCACACACGCACGTACGCACGCACACATCTGAACGAATGCACGAATGCATGCAATAATACATGCACACCGTAATACATGCACGAATGCACGCAATAATGCATGTATGAACGCATGCACGAACGGACGTACGAATGCATGCACGCACACACCCACGCACTAATGTACTCACGAATTAATGCACCCACATACACACACACACGCACACATACATCCACGCAAGTATAGATGCACGCACGTACGGATGTACGAGCACACACACACGAACAAACGCACGGACGCACGAACGCACGCACGCACGCACCCACCCACCCACCCACCCACCCACCCACGCCCGCCCGCCCGCACGCACGCCCGCACGCCCGCACGCACGCCCGCATGCGCGCACGCGCGCACGCACGCACGCACGCACAAAACTAAAAGATGTCCTACGGATATGATTTCATGTTGCCCCACCATTGATTTTGGTTGGGATTAGATTTATTTAAGAATAGGTAGGGAGGGATGAAACCTTGTCATTGTTATCAGGGACTATGAGGTCTAACTTTGATCTTACTAGCAAATCTTTCAGGTTTGGATTTCTATTGTAAGCTATTACTGGTCGTGATTTGATCGGTTCCTTTAACTTAGATTGCAACTGTGAATATTCGTCTTTCATGGTTTTCGCTAATTCAACATTACGTCTATTGTATATGAGTTGAAATGGGATAATTTTGTTCTTTTGTGATATTCCTGAATCTACATTTATTCCAAATGGTGCCTTTGTTTGGAGTGTTCTAATCCAATGGCCTTCTCGTATTTTGCGAAACGAACTCGTTTCTCCTTCACTATCGAAGGTCGGAATCTGTTCTATTGGCATGATTTCAAAATGATGCTCAACTGAATGATCAGGAAGTTGGAAATGTTGACCAATTGGCGTATCTGAGGTGTTAATATCAGAAACGTGGCGTCTAGCACGCACTCTAAATGCATTTTTTGTTTCACCAACATACTGTTTCTGGCAAAGGGCACAATTGATCAATTATACTACATTCTCAGAATCACAATGTATGTTTGTTCGGATATGATATTCATTTTTAGTTTGAAAACTCAGGAATGTTTGTTGGTTTACAATATAGTTGTTTACTTTGCATCTGTTTTTGTCGCATTTAGAAACTGATGCATCGCACATGATTGGTTTATTGTGTTTAATTTGGACAGGTTCAAACTCGGGTCCACTATGAGGTTTTAGATTTTCAAGCTCATTGATGGTGTCTGCTTTAATTTTTCGAGGAAAACGGTCTGCCTGCCTGCCTGCCTGCCTGTCTTATGTCCAAAGTTGTACGATCCTAAGAAATTCTGAGAGGTCCATAGATCCGTAAATTGATCCAATCCACATCCAGGTTCTTTTATCTAGATCACGGCCAATGTCTGGGAATTCTGTTCCATGGTAAGTTCCTCCGTTGTATTACAAATCTTGCCAAATCAGATTAATACGTTTTCAGATAAAACTCTAGACACATATGCACAGTGAGTAGCCAATCAGAAGTGAAAACATATAAATTGTAAAATATTTAATCGTGACATAATAGTTTTTTTAATACAACCGAATTCGTTAAAAAATATTGTGACATAATGTTCCAGGTGAGCGATACCTTTAGCTTATGCCGTGCTGCTAATTTAAGCGCCGTTCGTAAAGATTTGAAATTCAAAATAACTTCTCAGAACATTTGACTATTTCTAAATATGGTAGAAATCATTTTCATAAAATAATGCGGATAACGAATTGAGTTAGAGTGTAATTCTTGATAGAAAACTGTATCTTAACATCCAAATAAGATGTCACCGTCACTGATTCCAATGCTTATCGCTATTTACTTGATTTCTTAGCTGAAGCTTAATTAGGATCTTATTATTCTAATTGAACTTGAGCTACCTCCCTTGGGTTATGCGGAGCAGTTAAAGGGAAATAACTTACCAAATTGTCTGGTAGGCCAACGCATCAAGTTTTCTTTGCCTGTCTTCCAGCCGAAATCACAGACTTCCCTCCACACCACAACGTTCCCACCTTTGCTCCCCCTCTCCAAACTTTTCCCGTCACCTATCTCCCATCCCCTATCTCCCTCTCCCCACTTCCTCTCTCTCTCTCTCTCCCTCCCTCCCTCTCTTTCTCCCTCCCTCCCTCCCTCCACTCTCCCTCTCTCCCGCTCTCTTATCTTTCATTCTCTGCCTCTCTCCCTCTCCATTCCACCTGCCTGCCTGCCTGTCTTATGTCCAAAGTTGTACGATCCTATGACACGGACACACCCTTTCTTGTATTATAATTTGGGTTAATTCGGAGCAAGAAATTCTGAGAGGTCCATAGATCCATAAATTGATCCAATCCACATCCAGGTTCTTTTATCTCGAGCACGGCCAACATCTAGAAATTCTGTTCCATGGTAAGTTCCTCCGTTGTGCTAAATTTTTTGCCAAATCAGATTAATACCTTTTCAGATAAAACTGTAGACACATATGCACAGTTAGTAGCTACTTTTTTTGTAAAATCATTTATTTACATAAATGTTTGTAAATTAAAAAGCAGGCTATATGGGCTTGCGTAATACACTTTGTGCAGTAATGATCAGTACAAATGTGATATTAATATGAGCAAAATTCAATAACTGTAGCATTTAATTTACACAGTGTTATAAACACATCAAGTAAACCAGTTATTTAAAATATTCCAAAAATACCGTGACCGAAAGCCACCCCTGGCATAGGCCGCAACATCATTCAGTCAAAGCCATTCCAAAATATCCAAATATGCAAACATCAACATGTAAACGCAATGCAAATCCACCAGGATGGAAACAACGCTCACAGATTAAAAGCCAAAAAACGTAAGATATCTCACTTTTGCTTGTTGGAACACTTTGACACTTTCGTGACTGAACCCTACCATTGTCAAAGACAGCAGCAGCATCCATTCAAGACAGTTCCAAAGCATCCAAACCTTCAAGAACCGTAAGCTTAAAGAGATGTGAATATAGAAAGACAAAAATCAGACAGGGTAACAGACAAAATCTGACAACCTGGCTGATGAGCAGACATAAATGGTTATACAATTAAAAAGGAACAGCATAGCAAAAAGGTAAACGCATAATTAAAGTTTAAAACTACTTTGACTGAAAACTACCTCCGCCAAAGGCAACTACAGCTTTCAGTCAAAACAGTTCCAAAAACATCCAGAGAAACCTTAATCAAATACCATTCAGAAAATACTTTGACCGGAAACTTCCTCCGCCAAAAGCAGCAAGCGCTTCCAGTGAAAACAGTTCCAAAAAACTTATACACAGTTTTGTGCCATTAAATACTGTAAAGAAAACCTAATCACGAGTCAAAACAACACTAATACTCAATATACAGAAGAATGCAGCATATGCAATACTGGACAATATAAATTATGTCAAAAGTTTTGAAAAAGATCCGACCGGGAGCTGTCTCAGCTAAGAGCTAAAACAGCTCCCAGTCGGGTCAGTTCCAGAACATCAGAACGCTCTAAAGGTGATAAATAATCAGGTATCTTTAAGGGCGCTACAGCACTATAAAACACTAACAAAATGACAAACTTAACAGATAACATACATAAATAAAAAATGAAGACATAGCTTTGATCTATCATCAAAATAACAAAACAGATTGGAAGCGAGCCAATGGCTGCTAAATTCACTCTCAATCATACGTTTATAATCTACTAAAATTCTGAACCTTATTGAACTTAAAAGCTCAGCCAATAGGTCCAGCGATAGAATTTTGTTAAAGGGTACACCCTAACTTCGCACCTATTCCGCCATATAATATGCCGGCCAAGGGCTACTATAGCTAAAGTAACATTAAATTGTTCTTTTTGAAGAATGTTCGGAAAATTATTGAAACATACTAGGTTTTCGTTCAGATCAATCAAACCGTTAGACAACGTGAAGATTTTTTGGGTGTCTTTTCCTACTAGTATTCACTCCTAATCTACTCTAAACTATTTACTTAAATTCGGAAGGGTTATTCCCTTCTTTATCTAATCACAAACAACGCTTAACTAAATATTTAGAAAATATAACGGAATAACTTTTATTAAATTCTATTCTAAACATGTGGCTGTATTGCAGGCTTGTACAATTATATATAAACTTCTATACAATGTAACTTTTATACTAAACGAAATGATGATCTTGTTCGCTCAGGAATCGAGATGTTTAAAACGAATGCACATACACGGTGCACAGGCATTATATAGGACCTGTTCTACGTAGGCGTATGATGCTTTACAATGACGTCGAACAGGGCTTTCCCTGTGATTCCCTGCTTTTTTAATGATCTGATTGGTCGCCCACATCTTCCGATCGATCAGATTAAAGTGGTTCCAACTAGTTTGATTATGACAAAGATTTACAGCTTTTCACAAACACTTGTTGTTTGACAAGCTCGTCAATCAGGCATTCTAGTCATAGTTTCACATTCTTCGAATTCTATTTTGTTTTGACAACACTGCTGATGACTCTAACTCTGAATCGTCATGATTGCCTTCCATAAGAATGAGTCACAAATGAGACTCAGAGTCTTTTGTAAACCTTGGTGGCCTGCACGATGATGGGCCTCCTCCAGCACTTGCTTGCGATACACTGAAGGCGACACAAGTCGAGGGTACTCCGCATCCAAGGCCGATGGAGCGCGGGTACAATACAGTGCTCCATTATGTACGGTGTAGTCATCTGGGACCTAAACATTTCAGGGAATTCACTATTCTGCTCGTTACAGAATTCCTTGTATGGAATCCCATACACTTCCAGAGGAATGTACGGCAGAATCCCATCCTCTACTTCCAGAATTGTGTGTAATCACCAGTATTGAACGTGGCAGCTTCTCGAGGATGTCGCAATCGTGATAGCATATCAGCCAGGATGTTGTGGGACCCTTTAATATACTCGATCTGGCATCCATATTCGGCTATTAGTACTGCCCAACGTTGAACTTTTGTATTCCTTACCTCTCCTGCAAACAGACTCTTAAGAGGTTTGTGATCAGTGAACATGGTAAATTCGGCTCCGAAAAGATAAGGTCGCAATTTCTTCAGAGCATAGACTACAGCATAAGCCTCCTTATCGATAACCGGCCAATTCAATTGGCTGTCCTTGAGAGTACTACTCACGTACTGTATTACTCGTTCCATGTCTTGGTCGTCTTCTTGGACCAAAATTGCGCCTATCGCATAGGAAGAAGCATCGGTATACAAACGATAGGGTTTCGACAGATCAGGATAGGCTAATACAGTTTCACTGCATAGCAAGTCTTTCAACTTGTCAAACGCCACCTACTGTTCCTTTCCCAACTCAAATCGTTGGTATTTCTTTGTCATGTCTATCAAAGGTCTGGCTATCTCAGCGTACCCAGGTACACACGACCTGTAGTATCCGGTAGCACATAATATAGTTCTGACTCCAGCCACATCCTTGGGTGGCAGCATGTCCCGAATGACCTTCACCGTCTGTACTTGAGGTGAGATCCCTTTCGCGGAAATATGATAACCTAGCAAGTCTACAGATTTACTTGCAAATTTGCACTTCTTCCTTTTAACTTGCATGTTGTGATGTCTAATTCTCTCCATCACAAGAGCCAAATGATGAGCATGTTCTTTGGGGTTCTTAGAGTATATGACTATATCATCCACAAAGACATACATGAACCTACCGACATAATCCCGAAAAATGGCATTCATGGCCCTTTGAAAAACAGCTCCTGAGTTTCGAAAACCAAAAGGCATCCGAAGCCATTCAAATTGACCTGCAGGACAGATAAACGCTGTCTTCTCAATGTCTTGACTGGCCATTGGTATCTGCCAATATCCAGACTTCAAGTCCATTGTAAAAAACAGAGTTGCCCCCTGCATTCCATCAAATATGTCTGATATATTCGGTAACGGGTAATTATCCTGAGGTACTACCTCATTAAGCCATCTGTAGTCAATACAGAACCGGGTTGTTCCATCCTTCTTAGGGACGAGCGTAATGGGCGACGCCCATGGTGATGATGAGGGTCGAATTACCCCTGCATCTAACATTTCTTTGACCTGTTCCTCTACAATGTGAGCTTTTATAAGAGGAATCCTATATGCACGCTGCCTTATGGACGGCGAAGTGGTAGGGATCGTACACTGAACTAATGGATTCCAACCCAACTCCGTGGGATGGGCGGTATCAAAGATATCAGTGTATTCCATTAGAATATCGTCGATGTCTTTGTGACCGGTCGTCTCCATGATACTGGCTTCTACATAATACCGATTCTGGTGCCTATACGGTAGATAGAGTTTGGACTTCTTTCCAAACCACTCCATTTCTGCCTTTTTATAATTAATGATCACCCCACCCTCATGTAATGCATCTGCCCCAATCAATCCCTCATGTCTCATTTTTCCTAACGATTATGACGGGAATGGGTCCAGCACCTTGAAACTTGACCTGAGTTTCACCTAATACATCTATGGGGGGACCATTTACGGCTAACAGGACCTGTGCTTTCATTAAAGGTCTGTTACCTAACAAAGTTTTCCAAATGTCACTCCTAATGAGCGACGTACTGGCACCAGTATCTATAAGAACATCGATACTATGCTTACCGGTATCAATGCTGCAACCTGTATTGGTGTCTGGTAGCAGTCGGACCAGGAACCGGTCGGTTGCACATTCCCTCCGTGTCTATTTAATGACTGGCTTCCACCATTTCTCCCAATTACGGCGTCAGCATAGGATCGTCTCCTCCTGTCATTGTCACTCCCATAACAGTAGCGGCACTCATCACGAGTATTGCCCCCATTGCCAAAAACCACTTCTCCATTTGTCTTCAGACCATTCCCATATGCGTCTGTGTTGGTTCCAGTCAATACGAAACCATCCGAGTCCTTGTATTCATCAGCATCCAGATGATTCTGGATATCTTTCCGCACATTTCGCGAGCCCCATGCAGGAGTCGTGACTGCACCAACTTCCATATCATCATCTGGCAAGTTGTAGTAGGGTCACCTTGCAGATATGTGTCAATCCGTGCCACGTTTCCAACACTTAATTTCAAATGTCTGGTTTGAAAAATGGACAGTTCTTTTCCGCTGCTCAAGAGGTTCCTTGTTATGTCGTCTCTTCAACATCGGCCTAAACGGCTGGCATTTTGGTTGCTGCCGAGCAGTTTGATTCTGCTGTTGCAGTTGCTGGCTAGATCGGGTCTGCTGTCTGGTCGTGCTGTGATCGGGTGTTTTGTTAGCCATGCACTCACGACCTCTTGATGTAACTGGCCCCTAGTGGTCCAGCTTAACAGATACGCTGGATCTCCTGGCTGACATGGTGCCATAGCGTCCAGAGCGTATTTACAGTTTTTGAGATACTCTCGTACCTCTGCCAGTATATGTCCATCACATGGCAGGATATGCCTGACATGGTCCCGTAAAGTCTCTCGCTTTATTCGGTGGTCTTCCCGACTGGTGGCTGATAAGGTAAACCCCTCTAGACTATTTTTCAAGTCCGCCGTCATCGTGCTAAACGCACGGTATAACATTCCTGGGTCTTCCATCCTGTGTGCGGATGGTATTGCCAATGTTGCCATTTGACTCTACTCTACAGTGGCTCTTTACAAAAAGTATAACTAGATGTTAACATGCAGTAAGGTTCCCCTCTCTCTCTCTGTCGTGTTCCAGATCCGGGGTGGTGATCTCCAATTTCACCTTTGTGGACCTTTCGGTTTTGTGTTCCACGTGGGTGGAGAAGGAGAAATTTTCTGACGAGGTGACTGTGTCCAGATGTGCGATTAAAATGTTCGTTAGGTGTAGCAGTGCGTGCTGTGGGTCCAATAATGCTGTAACGAATTGCGTGTTGGTGGTCATTTAAGCTTTACTCACTGTTGTCTGTTGATGTAGATGGGTCTCGTCGTGGTCGCCAATGAAGATTTTTGGAGTGTCTTTTCCTACTAGTATTTACTCCTAATCTACTCTAAACTATTTACTTAAATTCGGAAGGGTTATTCCCTTCTTTATCTAATCACAAACAATGCTTAACTAAATATTTAGAAAATATAACGGAATAACTTTTATTAAATTCTATTCTAAACTTGTGGCCGTATTGCAGGCTTGTACAATTATATATAAACTTCTATACAATGTAACTTTTATACTAAACGAAATGATGATCTTGTTCGCTCAGGAATCGAGATGTTTAAAACGAATGCACATACTGTTTATGCAATTGTTATGTAACATTGATGACTAACCTAATTCTCCAAATAAACTTTATACATTCAGCGACTGTCCAATGCGACCAGTTACTTAGTGGCGCGCATTGCCAAATAAGCTACAAAGATGGTATATGAATATTCATGAATGAGATGACGTATCTACATAAAGTCAAATGCAATGTCAACCACACAGGGTCATAAGCAAATACTTATCTGAGTCCCAAGAGATTCTCAAGGTAGCTACTCCTCAGGCCCAATATTTACAAACTGATGTACCCATTTGGAAATCACTGACCACAGATCATTGCCTATCTGGCACTTGTACATCAAATGCTCAGCGGTCTCGATATGGGGACAAAAATAACATTTAATCTTCATATTCATATGACGCTTACGAGCCATGAAATAGCCCATGCCTAATATGTCATGTGCTAACCTGGACGTAACAGTCCTAAGAACAGGATCTATAAACCTATTGTGTAAATTGGACCAGGTGGTAGAGAAATCAATCGTTCTAAAATCTTTGTATAGAGGCAAAGGAACAAAATATCCCTTATTCATAAGCTGATAAAAGGACTTTGTAGAGTTAAAGCTTAACCAGTCATGGTCTGGATAGAGTTTACTGAATTCATGGAAAACCTTGACTACTTCCTTATAGAAAGGAGGCATCCAATCTGCATGAGGGACGGAATTATTGGCTAAAGATGGCTTGATCTTCCGCAACGTAAACCCTATCCAGTACCGAGCGAAAATAGCCCATTTTGGCATATCTTCACTCAAAGTCCATTGTATATGTGTTAAAATGAAATCTTTAACCTTTAACGTGATATTAATTAAACCAACCCCGCCTTTAAGAACAGGGTAGTAAAGAAAATTACGTCTTAACAGCTCGAAAAACTTTGTATCCCATAAAAATAAGAAAATCTCCCTTTTAATACGTTTAACAACAGCACTGGGAATAGTCATGACACTTGCCAAATACAAAAGTTTTCCAAGTCCAAGAACATTAACTACACCAGATTTGCCGAAAATTGATGGACTTCTATGTTTCCACATATTTAAAACCGAAATTAAATTATTCACAACTTTATTAAAATTCATATCAAGAGAAACCCCTGTTTAAGACTATATACTCGGTCTCAACATGGTGCAGGGATGTAACCCACTGGGTGTCAATCCAGACATTTGGAGGGGCTAACCAGAGCATTATGCACAACGCTAATGAAATGACACTTGGAGATCGAATCAACCAAAATGGTGCTCGCCCTGTGAGGATCCGCCAGGCAGGTGCAGCGCCGGGCTCCACACCTCGAAGAGCCCACCCTCAGCTACTGGAGGTCCCATCAACTCGTCTTGTAGAGCCAGGGGACGAGGATGGAGAGCTACTGGCCAACCGAAAGAGAAGACCGAACCCAAAGAGAACCCCAGTATCAATATCATGCACTGGAACGCAGAAGGGTCACCAACAAGAAATCGGAGCTCGAACAGTTCCTGTACGAAAAGAGACACACCTGCAAGAAGGAAAACCATTTAAGATCAGAGGCTACCAGATTTTCCGGTGTGATCGAAGAGGAAGAAAGAAAGGCGGGGTGAGCACCTTGGTCCGAAACAGCGTGAACGTCAGCCAGATCAAAACCTTTATGGAAGAGGCAGAATATATCAAGATCAAGGTAACAACCAGCAACTCTGTGATTGACATTGTCAATTATTACTGCCATAATGACAAGAATCTCTCACTTGACACAATCCAGGTCCAGGACTGCCACTTCCTCATTGCGGGAGACTTTAATAGCCAGTCCCAGAGCTGGGGATACAGAATACTTGATAAACGAGGAGAAGACATTGAAGCATGGCAAGATGAAAAGCACCTTTTACTTGTCAACGATCCCACAGATCAGCCTACCTTCTACTCGCGCCGATAGCACTCGACGACAACACCGGACTTGGCATTTTGTACAGAAGACATTCACAGAAACCTCAGTAGAGTGGTTGGATCGCAGTTAGGAGGAAGCAACCACCGCCAAGTCCTCCCCTCGCTTTCTGGAAGTATTTTGACAAGTTCACCTCAACATCCAAGGTGGAACAACAAAAAGGCAAATTGGAGTCTGTTCGGCATTCGTTCCAATGAGCTTACCCAAAATATAGCAGTAGAAGGGAGAAACATCAACAATGTGGTCAAGGAATTTAATTCAAGTATCCTCAAGGCTGCCAACGAAGCAATTCCTCAAGGGTTCAGAAAAAACTACCGCCCCTACTGGACAATAGAACTGCAAGCAGCACATGATAAACTAGACAAGGTCAGAGAAGATGCAGAGGGTAATCCCTGTCATGAAAACCACTTCACGCTACAACAAACTAAAGTCAGGTATTTAAAGACCAGGCTGGAGGCCAAAAGAAGAAGCTGGGGGGAAAAGACAGCAGGGTTTAATTTAGAGAGAGACACCACAAAGCTATGGAGACTGACTAATGCACTGAATGATGAGGGTGTTGGGGGAGAGAAGATTACTCTTGAAGAAGATGGACAAACACTGACAGGTAAGATGGCTGCAGATGCCTTTGCGATGGCATATGCAAAAGAAAGCAACATTTCTATACCACGAATCCATTAGAAAAGAGCAAAAGGAAAGAACAGACACCAACACTCACGATGCAATGAAAGTTGATATTAGTTTAGCAGAACTGAAGAAGGCTATCCGCCAATTGAAGAAGAAATCTCCCGGGCCAGATGGCATCACGAATGAAATGATCCAACACCTTGGTAATGCATCTCTTCGCAAGTTCCTAGACATCTTTAATCTCAGTTGGACCAATGGAGAGGTTCCTCAGTGCTGGTAGGAAGCCAGAATGACTCCTAATCTGAAAAAAGGGAAGAACAAGACGAAAGTGCTGAGCTACCATCCTCTACTAATAGTCTTACAAGCTGCATATGCAAGACCATGGAGCGCATCATCAACCAGCGGTTGCAGTGGTACCTGGAGTCGGAGAACATTATAGTTACAGAGCAGGCCGGCTTCAGAAGATACAGCAGCACAGAAGATCAAACAACACATCTTGCACAGGTCATAGAGGACACTTTTCAAGCCAAGAAGGTGATTCTAGCTGCCTTTATCGATCTGCAGAAGGCATTTGACAAGGTGTGGAAGGATGGCCTCCTCGTGAAGCTCCGGCGCACAGGCATCGGTGGCAACATGTTCCGATGGACCAAGTCATACCTACACAATCGCAGAGCTAGGGTGCTGGTGGATGGACAATCTGGACAGAATGTATTGCTGAGACAAGGGGTGCCACAAGGCGGAGTATTCTCACCAACTCTGTTCATACTCTTCATTAATGACATTGTAGCAGAGCTGCCCATTGGGATCCAAGCAGCCATCTATGCAGATGACCTCATACTCTGGTGCACCGAGGAGTACACAACGACTGCCACGTACAGAATGTGGCTCGCCTTGGACAGAATTACAGCTTGGGCCAATCGCAGGCGTATTACCATCAACAAAGAAAAATCATCAGCCATGCTATTCTCACTGTCCACCAAAATCAAGGTTGGCAATCTGACACTGGGCGGTACTCCACTCGAGTACGAGGACCAGCAGACATACCAGGGAGTCACATATGACAGAAGATTAACATGGAAGGAGCACATCCAGAACGCAGAGGCAAAGGCCAGAAGAAAGCTAAACATCATGAGGAAGCTGGCAGGAACAAAGTGGGGTGCCAATGAAAGGATCCTCAAGACCATCTACCTAGGTGCCGTACGACCACACCTTGAGTATGGATCCAGCTCATGGATGACAGCAGCTAAATCTCATCAACAGAACCTCGACAGAGTACAAAACCAGGCACTGCGCATCATCACTGGTGGAATAAGATCAACACCAGTAGAAAAAATGGAGCAGACAGCAGGCACCCCCCCCCCCCACTTAGCAAAGGAAGGGAATGCAAAGCACTGATCCAAGCTGCAAAGTTCAAATCGTTCAACAACCACCCGATGAAGATCAGGCAAGCACAGCTGTCATCAGGAAGACTTAAAAGATCAGGTTTTGTGAAAGAGACAAAAGCACTTCAAAGGAAACACCAAGAAATGTTGCCAGCACAAATAGAATGCAGGAAATTTCAATTTCCCTTTCTCCGAGATCTAACAATAATCACCATTCTGTTACTTTCTGACACACAGCTGGCCCTGACAGCTGGCTCTAGGACTATAGACTTAGACAGCTTTACCGACTCCTTGGAACCAGGTACTCGGCTCCCAACTGCCGAGTACCCGTCTACCATAGAGCTCATATTGTTTGCATAGCCACCAAACAAGAGAAATCCATGGCTTGCCTCCGTGGGGCTGGGAGGCTGGGTCCGTAACAGAATGGTGAGTATTGTTAGATCTCGGAGAAAGGGAAATTGAAATTTCCTGCATTCTCCTTCGATCAATACTCACCATTCTGTTACTTTCTGATATACACCAGATTTGTTCAGTAACCTGGTGGGAAGGGGCAAGCCATAAATGCTACGTTTGCCCCTTGGAGAAAGATTTAGACTTAACAACTTGACTAACGGAGACCTAAAAGGACCATCAAGTTATCGGAACCGAATCACATTCGCATCACTGCCCCCCCCCTTTTTCTCCTAAGAAAAGGGAGAGAACTCACGAACATGTATCTGGCCTGAAACACAAATATGCCAAGAGGGTTAACTGCTCTTTGCATATATTAGCCTGGGAATGAGCATGAATATATAAGATGAATGATCATGATATATAGACATAATACAAAACACTCTCAATCGTGAATTACCTCATGATATTTGGAATTCAGACCTGGAGCCTCCAACCATTCACTTGTCTGGCCTCAGTGACACAACTGGTTGATATCCTCTCGCTCGACCAAGCCTGCTTCTAAATTCTCTCTTACAAATGCCAAAAAAGGAAGAGCAGTGCGGTCATATAGCTATCGTCTCAAAACAGCTAAAGCGAGTGGAATGGCGAAGTCTGACACATCCCTCATATAGTAATCCGTGAAAGAGGACTCACAGTGCCCTTGTGCGACAGCCCTGATGTCCGTAAACGGAACACCATTGTCAAGGGCGGAAGAGGCGGCTATTCCTCTAACAACGTGCCCTTGCGCCTTGCACTTGGTGCCCAGTCGTAATCTCACGGGTAATCTGAATGCATTCGAATACCCTACGAGAGATAGAATGGATGCGGCGCCATATGGCTCCATATGGCAGATCCACAGATGTCTACCATTCGACCGTAACGAGTCTGTCCGTTTTGTACTTAGTCAAAGCACGGACTGGGCACCAGACACTGGCATCACGATCTAACCTACTCAGTTTCGGTATAACGATCGGTTTGCCGGGATATCTCAAGTACCGAGATCTCTGACATAAACTCTGCTCTTGGCAGTAGACGCAGACCCTCTCTGGAGACAATAATCGGTCCCTCTCTGCTGAAAGTGCATGGATCACACTGCTCCTTCTAGCTGAGGAAGCTGCCAATAGAAAGACCGCCTTTAGAGTCAAATGCTTTAGACTAGCCGAAGGGTGCTTGGCCAGCACATTAAGCACTAAAGATAGACTCCAGGCTGGAATGACTACCGGTTGTCTCAGTCGGAGATTGCAGGAAATGTCAATTTCCCTTTCTCCGAGATCTAACAATACTCACCATTCTGTTACTTCTGATATACAGCTGGCCTTGACAGCGGCTCTAGGATTATAGACTTAGAAAGCTTTACCGACTCCTGGGAACCGGGTACTCGGCTCCCAACTACCGAGTACCCGTTTACCATAGAGCTCATATTATTTGCATAGCCACCAAACAAGAGAAAACTATGGCTTGCCTCCGTGGGGCTGGGAGGCTGTGTCCGTAACAGAATGGTGAGTATTGTTAGATCTCGGAGAAAGGGAAATTGACATGTCCTGCATTCTCCTTCGATCAATACTCACCATTCTGTTACTTCTGATATACACCAGATTTGATCAGTAACCTGGTGGGAAGGGGCAAGCCATAAATGCTAATTTTGCCCCTTGGAGAAAGATTTTAGACTTCAAACTTGACTAACGGAGACCTAAAAGGACCGTCAAGTTCACGGAACCGAATCACATTCGCGTCACGGCCCCCCCCCCCTTTTTCCTCCTAAGAAAAGGGAGAGAACTAACGAACATGTATCTCGCCTGAAAACACCAATATGCCAAGAGGGTTAACTACTCCCTGCATATTCCATGTATTAGCCTGGGAATGAGCATGCATATATAAGATGAATGAACATGATACATATACATAACACAAAAAACTCTCACTCTTGAATTACCTTATGATAATTGGACTTCAGACGTACCGCCTCCAACCATTCACTGGTTCGGCCATCAGTGACACAATCTGGTTGACATTCTCTCGCCTGGCCATGCCTGCTTTAGGTTCTTTTCTTACCGAATTGAAAAAAGGGTGAAGAGCAGTGTGGTCACTAACTATCGTTTCAAAACAGCTAAAGCGAGTGGATTGGCTGAGTCTGACACATCCCTCATATAGTAATTCGTGAATGAGGACTCACAGTGCCATTGTGCAACGGCCATGATGTCCTCTAACGGAACACCATTGTAAAGGGCGGTCGAGGCGGCTATTTCTCTGACATCGTGTGCCCTTACACCTTGCACCTGGTGCCCAATCCCCATCTCATGAGTAGTCTGAATGCATTCGACCACCCAACGAGAGATAGTATCCATGGATGCGGCGCCATAAGGCTTTTTATGGCAGATCCACAGATGTCTATCGTTCGACCGTAACGAGTCAGTCCGTTTCTTGTACTTAGTCAAAGCACGGACCGGGCACCAGACACTGGCATCACGATCAAACCTAGTTAACTTCGGTATAATGATCGGTTTGCCGGGATATCTCAAAGATTGGTTCTTTGACATAAACTCTGCTCTTGGCAGAAGACGCAGACCTTCTCCAGAAACAATAAATCGGTTCCTCTCTGCCGAAAGCGCATGGATCTCACTGTGCCTTCTAGCTGAGGAAGCTGCCAATATAAAGACAGCCTTTAGAGTCAAATGCTCTAGACTAGCCGAACGCAATGGTTTCGAAAGGGTGCTTGGCCAGTACATTAAGCACTAAAGATAGACTCCAGGCTGGAATGACTACCGGTTGTCTCGGGCGGAGATTGCTCATTCCCTTCAACATCACATTTAACTGGGCCACCTCTGGACTATCCCTGTTGGCTAGACAAGGGATAACTGATGCCAAAGCTGACTTGTATCAAGCAACTGTGACGGGAGCTAGTCCTGAAAAGAACAGCTCACAGAGAAAGTCTGCTATTTGCTGAATAGTGGATTGAAAGGTATCAATACCCTTTTCTTCACACCAGTCTGCAAATCTGTTAACCTTGTTGTTATATGACTTGAAGGTTGACCTCCTTCTCGCAGCCGCGATGAAATCAGCAGCATGTCGAGAAAAGCCTTCCGACGTGGAACGTTGTTTGATAACATCCACGCAGTCAATTTGAACATTTCGGGACGCTCGTGTAGGAAGCGTCCCTTGGCCTGGGAGATTATGTTCGGAATCTCAGGCAACTGCACAGGATTTTCCACCAGCAGATCTAGAAGATCCGTGAACCACGCCCTGCTCGGCCAATACGGCGCTATTAGCAGGACCGGACACGGTTCCTCCCTGACCTTCACCAATACCTTCGGTAGAAGAATGGTGGGTGGGTACGCGTAAGCGTGCATCCCTCTCCAGCTTATCGCCAGAGCGTCTGTATCGACGGCATTTGGATCTGGAATCGGCGAGACATATGTCATGATTTGAGCATTTTCCTTTGTGGCGAACAAGTCCACGTTGGGTTTGCCCCAATGCTCGAAGATCCGTCGCAGAACCGGAGGGTTGAGGGACCATTCTGTTGGCAGGATTCTCTGTCTGCGAGACAAAGCATCCGCCAGAATGTTCAATCGGCCAGGAATATGAGCTGCTTTCAAAACAACCGAGTAATTCCTGCACCATTGAATCAAGTGCCACACCCTGATACACAGAGTGGGTGACCTGGTCCCGCCTTGGCGATTTATATATGATACTACTGTCGAATTGTCCGACCGTATCAATATCACCTTGCCCCTGATCATCGGAAGGAACTCTTCCAACGCCAGTTCCACTGCCATCATTTCCAACAGATTGATATGCAGCTGACTCTCCGGGAGAGTCCATGTGCCCGAGACCTGGTGTTCTCCCAGGCAGGCACCCCACCCCTCCAGCGATGCATCCGTGTAGACGGACAGCTGGGGGTGGGGTAGGTGCAGCGAAGCCCCTAATAGGAGATTCTGACGCTGTTTCCACCATACAAGATGCGATATTATCGGCTCCAAAACTGGCACCAGTTTTGACAGGGGTTCTCTTCTCTGTTTCCACAGAGACATCAGATACAACTGGATAGGCCTTCGCATTAGAGCAGCGTACGGGATAACCTGCTCCATGGAGACCATCATGCCCAGCATCTGAAGGAACCGTCTCGCCTGAATGTGGTTTCCCACTCGAAAACTCTTGAGGATGGCTAACAGAGACACCACTCTGGGCTCTGACGGTTAAACCCTGCCCTCCTCGAGGTCGAATCGCATCCCCAAATAAACGAAATGTTGAGTGGGCGTCAACTCGGATTTCTCCTCGTTGACTATCCAGCCTAGATCTGAAAGTAACTTCAGAGTCAGAGCAGTATCCACGTTCAACCTGGCTGCCGAGTCTGCCTTGAGCAGCCAGTCGTCTATGTAGGTGTGTAGCGCCACGTTCTCTTCTCTGAGAAACGCTGTCACCGCAAGGACCACTCTTGTGAAAACCCACGGAGCTGTCGACAGGCCAAACGGGAGAACTGTAAACTCCCATACTTGATTCTGAAACGCAAATCTCAGAAACCTGTGCCAACTCCGATTCATAGGAATGTGGAAATATGCATCTTTCAGATCGATCGACACACACCACATTCCTTTCCTCAATCCCGCCATTACCGACCTCGGCGTTTCCATCTGGAGCCGAGGCGTATGGATAAACCAATTAAATGGCCTGAGATTGAGTATGGGTCTCCATCCCCCTGTGCTCTTGGGGACAAGGAACATGTTTGAATAGAAGCCTGGAGTGTTCCGGTTTGCTGGTTTTATTGCTCCCTTCAGAAGCAAACCCGACACTCCCGTTTGAACGGCTTCTAACTTGTACGGGTGTCCAGACAGGTGCCAAAGACAGATTTTGTGGTGGAAAGTCCCACCACTCCGGCATGTAACCCTGGGATAACCATCCCAGGACCAGACTGTCTGACGTCACACCTCGCCAGGCCTCGACGAAACGCATGAGCCTTCCACCCACCATAGACGCCTCGACGTCTAACGGGGTTGTCCGGCTCGCAGTCCGCCCCCCCCCCCCCCTCTTTCTTAACGAGAGAGAGTGAGAACCATTTCGTTCTAGGCACGACGGATATAACTGGCACCGCTGTTCCTGTCGCACAGGCGCAGTCCAGGCGGATATGAAGGGAGCTTTCGTACCCTCAGGTACGCTTCAGCCCCTTCTGTCTGCCCTTTGAGGCCTTACTCTTACCCTTCCCCTTGCCCTTCTAGGGCGGTCAGGAGCAACATTGGGGAGGGTAGGCGCCTCTACAACCTTCCTGGGCTTCTTCGCCGCCGGCGGCTCCGAAAACCCAGCTGAAGCAGAAGTCGCAACAGGCCTGGCTTTCGCCTTGCCCTTATGCTTCTTCTGCTTCTTTGAAGGCTGTCCCGTTAGCGGTTTCCCAACAGCCCCTAGTGCGTGCACTTGCCACACTAGCTCTAGCTGTAGGTTTACCGCTAACCGATTCTGCGCGATACTGGTGGTATCCTCTAAGATGGCCCGCGCTTGGCCACCGAAGATGCTAGGCCCTGTCAGGGGCGTCCCAAGAAGACGCTCCCTGACTGCCGTAGCCGGACGCATATGGTCAATGACCATTTGCCTCCTGGATTTCGTCACTCGTGCTTGCACCCTTGCCAATGCGTCCATCGACAGCACCAGGCCGTGATTGACACGTGAAAGCGCCACAGGTGGCACAGGGTGGCCTGCCCCCGCTTCAGCCCACACCGACTGAAGGAGACGATAAGAATGGTTGACAGCGCTCATCGCTGCCCTCACACCCTCATC
This sequence comes from Chaetoderma sp. LZ-2023a, assembly GCA_034401795.1. Classification (NCBI taxonomy): domain Eukaryota; kingdom Metazoa; phylum Mollusca; class Caudofoveata; order Chaetodermatida; family Chaetodermatidae; genus Chaetoderma; species Chaetoderma sp. LZ-2023a. The sequence continues at coordinate 106,933,190 of CM067369.1, read as the reverse complement.
GCATAGGGACAGGACTTCTTCCTGGTGTACCTGAGACTTGTCCACTAGTGCTGGACCGGGGCCACACGCCACGGCACTCTGGACGCCCAGTACCCATCGGTCATCCTCCGTGACCGACGGGACTACACCATACCTGTCGTATTCCCCCTGCGGAATACGACATCTTGCCCGCACCTCCCTGGAGGCCGCAGGTAGCTGACCCTTGGTCATCAGTTGTTTGCCATAAATAGCATCCAACAAATCTATGAACCGTGGATCCAGTCCCACTGACTGGATCCGGGCCGCGGGCAAAATCCCCGTCCTAATCGACGCAACCGACGGATGGGGTGCATCTTCATCGGCCGTGGCCGAAACCACAGACGGGTCAACCCTGGCTAGCCACGCCAGAGCATCTGACCAATCTACCTCCGATGAAGACACCCCCGCAAACACGTTACCGGTTGACGTGCTCACGGGTCTGCCAGCCATGGCCTCCCGGCAAGGAGCCACGGCTGACACGCCAGGCACTCCGCTACCACACGGTTCCTCCGCCACCCCATGAAACACTCCAGTCCATGGTGTAGGTCCGCATCCGACTGCCGGACCAGGCGAGATAGGTGAGTACCACGCCTGGCCCGGCACACCCGTTCCCGTAACGGCTGGTGCCAAACCAAGCCGCATGGAACCGGTGCACGGTAACGGATTGGCCTCAGCCACAGGTGGAGCCGCTGACCTGGCTTGCACCAAACCAGACAAATGGAGGCCGGTTCCGTCCAGGACGGAATCAACCTCCATATTCTCCACCTGCGGCTTCACGGGCCACAGCAACCTCTCCTCCTCGGCCTCCTCGTCTTCAGACTCCGAAGAGTCGTCACTAGACGAGTCAACCGTCGAGCCGTCCTGGCGGACGGCTCCCACACCTTACGGACCGGCCACCGCTACTGGACCACCCGGAGGTGGCGGCAGAGAAACAGAACCCATCTGACCGAAGCCAGACGGGACTGCCAGCGGGGCCGTACGAGATGGCCCCCTCGGTAACCAGTCCAGAATCCTGTCCGAGGACAGGATCCGTACCAGGCATTGGGAGAAACTGCCCCCCCCCCAACCTTTGGTAGCAGGGACGACACCAGCGTGGGCAGAACGCTATGCAGAAAACCCTGCATAGCCGGACCAAACCACGCCGGCGGTGCCATCTCCGCCACCTCCAGCTGGGGACGTGGAGCACCCCCACCGGCCGAACCGGGCGCTCCACGATTTCCTCGCGGACCGCCTGACCCCGCGTCAGACCCAGCCAAGTCCTTCTGGGCAAGGAACTTAACCATCATCTCAACGGACCACACTGCACAAACATTACACCTATGATCAATATTACACAGGGAACACCTAAAACAGGCATGGTCCTTGAACACGACACGGACAAACTTATGCCATTCGTCACGTGATGGCGGGGCTGGCTTGGCCTATAACATAAGCACAAACCTACAATAAACAAGCGAGAAGGTGACCCGGATGGAAGGCAGACAATTAATTTTCTAATAATTTGACTCATAAATTAACTGTAACCCTCCCGCACCCCACCCCGCCACGTTACAACAACGATCGCATTGATTATGACGACAAGAACGAGGCGGGCATTAAACACACCCATAATAGATCCTCCAGGATGTGTAACGGCTCCAGGAATCATATCGCTAGCATTCGGGGTATATTTACTAAACAATATAAATTATACTCCTAACGAAAGCAGCACGATATGTGAAGAAAACAACAAAATGTATAACAAACTGCTGTATCACACGGTAAAACCGCAGACCACGCATTTACTCAAGAATTTTGAAACCACCGATCATTGCAAACCGATCGTGATCGCACATAAACTTGATCATTCTAAAGTTTCCGTACCATTTTTAGTACGCAGCACCCAGAACAAGATGCGTGAATTAATGAAAAATTTTCTTCACATAAACATCCGAGCGACCGGGTGTAACGTCACCCGCTCGGATCCTACGGAGAACGACGTCAGCCGATATTCGTGTTAGAAATACTGTAGCATAACACCTATTTTCATATCTGCCGATCGCCTGTTGGGGTTTAAGGAAGGCGATCGTCTGGCATATATCGTTGTTAGCATACGTCCCAGATTCTATGGGGTCAGAAATTGGAACATGCGACACAACGAAATTTAGAGACCTAAGTCTTTTAACTATGGATAATAAAGAACGATACAACCTGGTTATCTTCGGCGGTATTCTCCATAGTATCCTTAGTTAATCCTTTCACGAACACACAAACTATCACAGATTAAAGGCTTAGATTTTCTTTCACAAAAAAACACTAAAATCCTCAATGCAGAAAGCATGTATTGCTCTTGTTGCTATGCAAACAAGAATGAGCTCTATGGTAAACGGGTACTCGGCAGTTGGGAGCCGAGTACCCGGTTCCCAGAAGTCGGTAAAGCTTTCTAAGTCTATAATCCTAGAGCCGCTGTCAAGGCCAGCTGTATATCAGAAGTAACAGAATGGTGAGTATTGATCGAAGGAGAATGCTCATTCCCTTCACCATCACACTCAACTGGGCCACCTCTGGACTATCCCTGTTGGCTAGACAAGGGATAACTGATGCCAAAGCTGACTTGTATCCAGCAATTGTGATAGGAGCTAGTCCTGAAAAGAACAGCTCACAGAGAAAGTCTGCTATTTGCTGAATAGTGGAATGAAAGGTACAATCCCCTTTCCTCACACCAGTCTGCAAATCCGTTAACCTTGTCGTTATATGACTTGAGGGTTGGCCTCCTTCTCGTAGCTGCGATGAAATCAGCAGCCTGTCGAGAAAAGCCTCCCGACGTGGAACGTTGTTTGACAACAACCACGCAGTCAATAACATTTCGGGATGCGCGTGTAGGAAGCGTCCCTTGGCCTGGGAGATTATGTTCGGAATCTCGGGCAACTGCACTGGATTTACCACCAGCAGATCTAGCAGATCCGTGAACCACGCCCTGCTTGGCCAATACGGCGCTATTAGCAGGACCAGACACGGTTCCTACCTGATCTTCACCAATACCTTCGGCAGAAGGATGGTGGGTGGTTACGCGTAAGCGTGCATCCCTCTCCAGCTTATCGCCAGAGCGTCTGTATCGACGGCATTTGGATCTGGAATCGGCGAGACATAAGTCATGACTTGAGCATTTCCCCTTGTGGCGAACAAGTCCACGTTGGGTTTGCCCCAATGCTCGAAGATCCTTCGTAGAACTGGAGGGTTGAGGGACCGTTCTGTTGGCAGAATTCTCTGTCTGCGAGACAAAGCATCCGCCAGAATGTTCAATCGGCCAGGAATGTGAGCTGCTTTCAAAACAACTGAGTAATTCCTGCACCATTGAATCAAGTGCCACACTTTGATACACAGTGTGGGTGACCTGGTCCCTCTTGGCGATTTATGTATGATACTACCATCGAATTGTCCGACCGTATCAATATCACCTTGCCCCTGATCATTGGAAGAAACTCTTCCAACACCAGTTCCACTGCCATCATTTCCAACAGATTGATATGCAGCTGACTCTCCAGGAGAGTCCAGGTGCCCGAGACCTGGTGTTCTCCCAGACAGGCCCCCACCCCTCCAGCTATGCATCCGTGTACACGGACAGCCGGGGGTGTGGTAGGTGCAGCGAAACCCCTACTAGGAGATTCTGACGCTGTTTCTACCATACAAGATGCGATATTATCGGCTTCAAAACTGGCACCAGTTTTGACAGGGGTTCTGTTCTCTGTTTCCACAGAGACATCAGATACAACTGGATAGGTCTTCGCATTAGAGCAGCGTACGGGATCACTTGCTCCATGGAGACCTTCATGCCCAGCATCTGAAAAAACCGCCTCGCTTGAATGTGGTTTCCCACTCGAAAACTCTTGAGGATGGCTAACAGAGACACCATCTCTGGGCTCTGAAGAGTAAACCCTGCCCTCCTCGAGATCGAATCGCATCCCCAAATAAACGAAATGTTGAGTGGGTGTCAACTCGGATTTCTCCTTGTTGACTATCCAGCCTAGATCTGAAAGCAACTTCATAGTCAGAGCAGTACCCACGTTCAACCTGGCTGCAGAGTCTGCTTTGAGCAGCCAGTCGTCTATGTAGGTGTGTAGCGCCACGTTCGCTTCTCTGAGAAACGCTGTCACCGCAAGAACCACTCTTGTGAAAACCCACGGAGCTGTCGACAGGCCAAACGGGAGAACAGTAACCTCCCATACTAGATTCTGAAACGCAAATCTCAGAAACCTGTGCCAACTCCGGTTCATAGGAATGTGGAAATATGCATCTTTCAGATCGATCGACACACACCACATTCCCTTCCTCAATCCTGCCATTACCGACCTCGGTTTTCCCATCTGGAACCGAGGCGTATGGATAAACCAATTCAATGGCCTGAGATTGAGTATGGGTCTTCACCCCCCCCCCCCCGTGCTCTTGGGGACAAGGAACATAATTGAATAGAAGCCCGGAGTGTTCTGGTTCGCTGGGTTTATTGCTCACTTCAGAAGCAAACCCGACACTTAGTTTTGAACGGCTTCTAACTTGTCTGGGTCCCATGGTACGGGTGTCCAGACAGGTGCCAAAGACAGATTCTGCGGTGGAAAGTCCCACCATTCCGGCATGTACCCCTGGGATAATCATCCCGGGACCAGACTGTCTGACGTCACACCTCGCCAGGGCTCGACGAAATGCATGAGCCTTCCACCCACCATAGACGCCTCGACGTCTAACGGGGTTGTCCGGCTCGCGGTCCGCCGCCCCCCCCCCTTTCTTAACGAGAGAGAGAGAGAACCATTTCCATCTTGGCTTGGCAGGTATAACCGGCACCGCTGTTCCTGTCGCACAGGTGCGGTCCAGGCGGATATGAAGGGAGCCCTCGTACCCTCAGGTACGATCCGCTCCCCTCTTTCCGCCCTTGGAGGACTTACCCGTACCCCTCCCCTGCCCTTCCCGCCTCTAGGGCGATCATGAGCAACAGTGGGGAGGGTAGGGCCCTCCACAACCTTCCTGGCTTTCTTAGCCGGCGGCGGCTGAGAAAATCCAGACGAAGCAGAAGTCGCAGTAGGCTTAGCTTTCGCCTTGCCCTTCTGCTTCTTCTGCGTCTTCGAAAGTTGGACAGCTAACGGTTTCCCTACAGCCCCTAGTGCGTGGGCTTTCCGCACTCGCTCCAGCTGTAGGCCTACCGCCAACCGATTCTGCGCAATGCTGGCAGTGTCCTCTAGGATGGCCGCGCCTGGCCACTGAAGATGCTAGGCCCTGTCAGGGGTGTCCCAAGAAGACGCTCCCTGACTGCCGTAGCCGGATGTATATGGTCAAGAACCAATTGCCTCCTGGACTTTGTCACACGCACCTGCACCCTTGCCAGTGCGTCCATAGACAGCACCAAGCCGTCATTCACGCATGAAAGCGCCACAGGTGGCACAGGGTGGCCTGCCCCCGCTTCAGCCCCACACCGACTGAAGAAGGCGATAAGAATGATTGACAGCACTCATAGCTGCCATCACACCCTCATCGCATAGGGACAGGACTTCCTCTTGGTGTACCTGGGACCTGTCCACAAGTGCCGGACCGGGGCCACCCGCTCCAGCACTCTATATCCCCAGGACCCATCGGTCATCCTCGGTGACCGACGGTACTACACCATATCTGTCGTATTCCCCCTGCGGAATACGACACCTTGCCCGCACCTCCCTGGAGGCTGCAGGGAGCTGGCCCTTGTTCATGCGTTGTTTGCTATACATAGTATCAAGCAACACCATAAACCATGGATCCAGTCCAACAGACTGGATCAGGGCTGCGGGCAAGATCCCCGTCCTAATCGATGCACCGATGGACAGGGTACATCCTCCTCGGCCGTGGTCTAAACCACAGATGGGTCCACCCTGGCTAGTCAAGCCAGAGCCTCAGACCAATCCGTCTCCGAGGAGGACACTCCCGTGAACACGTCACCCGTTGACATGTTCACGGCCCTACCAGCAACAGCCTCCCGGCTAGGAGCCATTGCTGATATGCCAGGAACTCCGGTACCGTACGGTTCCGCCGCCACCCCATGGAACACACCAGTCCATGGAGTAGGCCTGCACGGAAACCGTGCGGACCCGTAGCGGTTAAGGAACCGTGGCCAAACACGGGCGCCAACGGCACCCCATGTCTGACCGCCGGACCAGGCGAGATAGGTGAGTACCATGCCTGGCCGGCTACACCCGTCACCGTGGCGGTTGGCAGCAAACCAACCATCACGGGACCGGTGCCCGGTACCGGAGTGGCCTCAACCACGCGCGGAGCCGCTGCCCTGGCTTGCGCCAGACCAGACAGATGGAGGTCGGGTTCCATCAGGACGGAATCGACCTCCATGCTCTCCACCCGCGGCCTCACAGGCCGCAGCACACTCTCCTCCTCGGCCTCCTCGGCCTCCTCATCTTCAGACCCCTAAGAGTCGTCACTAGACAAGGAAAACCGTGGAGCCGTCCTGGCGGACGGCTCCCATGCTTTCTAAGTCTATAGTCCAAGAGCCAGCTGTCAGGACCAGCTGTGTGTCAGAAAGTAACAGAATGGTGAGTATTGATCGAAGGAGAAGACCCAACCACACCCTTGATCCTCCACCGTGGGAAAACAAACTAGAGAGCACAGCTATTCGCACCACCGTACCTCATCTCACAACCAAAGATGAACACAGTGATGTGAGCAAGAAGGCCCTGACCCTAGCCATGCTCGAAGAAATGTACCCTCAGGCGACATGGATAAGGATCTACACAGATGGATCAGCCAAAGGTGCAATTAGGAGCGGAGGTGCCGGACTGCACACACAGTATCCAAACGGACAACATGAGTCAGCTGCAATACCAACAGGCAAACGCTGCACAAACTACAGAGCTGAAGTCGAAGCACTGGTTCATCAAGCTAATACCATCAGCAGAACAGCAGACCCTATTGCACAGATTGTCTTTTTATCTGATGCCCGCTCCGTCCTTGAGGCTATCACCAAAGGTAAACTGCCACAACTTGAAGAAGCACTACAAACCATCAAATGCTTTCGGATAGCACTGCAGTGGATCCCCTCACACTGTGGAGTCCAAGGAAATGAGGAAGCAGACAAGATGGCAAAGGTGGGTGCAGAAGAGAATCAGACAGAAAACATGGTTACCCATACAGAGATAAAGACTATCATCAAGTCACTCTATAGAACACCTCAATCAGAAGATGCCTACCATCATCTCTCGAGGCCAGAGCAGGTGACCATTTTTCGTCTCAAAACTGGACACAACAGACTAAACCAACACATGTACAGGCGGTTCCACCTTACGACATCGCCCGCTTGTCCTTGTGGAGAAGCAGAACAGACCACAGAGCACATACTTCAATGTTGCAGTACGTATCAGCTGCTGAGAGAAGAGATCTGGCCTTTGTCAACCGCTTTTCTTGAAAAGCTCTATGGGCCTGTGGAAGAACTGCAGAAGACCACAGAGTTCATCTTGAGAACGGCTCTCCAAGTGTGATACCAGCGATCGAAAAGAAGAAGAAGAAGAAGAAGAAGAAGAAGAAGAAGAAGAAGAAGAAGATATCAAGAGAAACGTGTCTGCCAAAACACACATTTCCCCCGAAGAATCTGGCCATGAAATGCCGAAACCATGATCAGAACTGCTTTGTCATTTGCCAAATGTCAAGACTTTTACACTTTTGCATGTTGAGCTTAGAACCAGAAGCTTTACCATAATGGTTGGCTATACTCAAAAGGCGACCGACTTATCTATGATTGCTACAAATACTGGTCGAGTCATCCGCGTACAACGATATTCGTACTTCCTCGCCGCTGCCAGGTATTTTAAAACCTGACAGCTGCGCATCCGCACGAACCATCCTCGCAAATGGCTCGAGAGCTAGTACATATAGCAACGGACTAAGTGAGCAACCTTGACGTACTGACCTCTTAATAGCGAAAGGTTCACTGATGTTACCATTTACTAAAACTGAGCTTTCAATATCAGTATACAATAAACGGATCCAACGTATAAAAGTCTCTGGAACAAGCATCTAGAAGCTTAAATAAATATTGATGATTGACACGATCAAAAGCCTTTTCCTGGTCTAAACAGACAAAAGCTACAGAGGTACCACGATTATGACAATAATCCACAATATTCCTTAGCATATGTAAATTATCTAGAATGGAGCGACCTCTAATGGAGCAAGTTTGGTCAGGATGGACAAGATTTTTTAACACACAGGACAACCGATTTGCAATGGCGTTTGACAATATTTTATAGTCCACATTTAACATGGACAAAGGTCTCCAGATTTTCGGAAATTGCTTCTGAGTTTTATCCTTACAGAGTAAAGTTATGATTCCAAGTTTCTGTGACCATGACATTTGACCTTCTTGAAATTCATGATTATATAACTTAGTAAGATAAGGACCTAGAAGATCCCAAAAAGTTGAGCAGAACTCAGCTGTGAGACAATCCGATCCGGGTGACTTATTGTTGGACATGCCTTTTAAAAAGACCCCAACTTCTTCAAGTGTGATGGGATCGTCACAGAAAAGCTGATTCTCATCGCTTAAGGAGGGCATATCTTTAAGTATTTCATTACACATTGACCCATCAACAGGTTCATTTGTATATAATTTGAGATAAAATCCACGCGCATAAGCTTCTATAGACGTAGGGTCAGTAATTTCAATTCCATTGTCTTCTAATTTAGGGATGACCTTGTCTTGGGAAGATTTAAATTCTTTCTGATAGAAGAATATTGAAGGGCTTTCGCCGTAATCAAGAAGATTAACTTTAGAGCGGATAAGAACTCCATTCTGTTTATGTAAATGAAACTTATAAAGGCTGTCTTTCAAAGTTTTAATCGGATCAGTAAAGTTCCCAGGGCTTCTAATCTCTGCCTGACACAAAAGATTCAGACGCAACCTTTGACCTTTAACCTCAACAGATTCTAAACGCTTCTTATTTCTTGAAAAATTTATAGCAAATTGCTTATATATTGAAAACAATATTAACCTTTTGATGACTAAAAATACCAAGAGACACCTGAGCAGAAAACCTGCAGAATGCCAATTTGCAGGACAGGTGAAAGCCGTCATCTGAGAATTCGCAACTGAAAAGACCAGCCCGATACCAGCCCTTCCAGTGGTAAATCCCCACACACAGCCCCCATCCGGCCAACAAACCAACACCCAACAAACAAATAAAACGACCATAATCAGATTTAGCCATCAAAGAGTTAAGACTAAATATAATTGATAAGAACACCAAAAACATCCAAATCATTATCATCACCAACATCATCAGCAAAAACCTCATCATCAACATCCTCCTCCTCCTCCTCCTCCTCCTCCTCCTCCTCCTCATCATCATCATCATCATCATCATCATCATCATCATTATCATCATCATCATCCTCTCCATGGAGCTAAATATAATAATAATTATAATAATAACGATAGTAATAATTGTTCCATAAAATCGATAAGCTAAATAAACTCCAAATAAATTGGATGGATTAAATCGTATGACGTAAGAAAAATCCAGGGACAGGCAAGGGTTAAACACCATCACAGGGCCAGAACCAACATCTATAAACAGTTCAGGGTCGTTATCAATAATAAACATTGCAATGAAGAGGGGCAAGACTTACGGCTTCTTCTTCTTCTTCTCTTTCTTATCACCAAACTTCTCCACCTCCGCCGCGTCCTGCCTCCTCTTCATGGACTGCTCAACATATTCCATGGACTTGCTCAGGTCAGGATAATCACTCAGCGAGTTGAACTGAAAACCACTGGAGAACTGGCTATCGTCATCCACATCAGCTTTCACCGCAGTAGAAACATGATTGTCATCAACAGCTATAAACAGTTCAGAGTCACTGCTCATTGCTCAGAACCGTGAAAGAGTTTTGAGTGGAGACAAGAACTCCCCCACCACCCCAGCAACGAGCCTAGCCACCACACCATTCTCCCTGGCTGCTGACTCTCGTTGTATTTCTGCAACCGCGACCGCTGGTGTCGCCGCAATAACCATCATCCCCTCCTCCTCCACCTCCTCCTCAATATCTTGCACAGGAGCTGCAACACGACGTACTCGATTGGCGTACGAGTCACGGGATCCAGTGGCTGCAACCCCAGGACAATCACGCCTCACATGACCGGTGCAGTTACATCTCAGACAGTAGGGAAGCCGTCCTGGCAGCGTGACCAGGAACGTCACGTCTTCGAACTTGACCAAATGAGGGATCTCCCCCAACTGGACCTGTGACACCTCCATCTCAACAATTCTAATACCGGATCTAGCCTTGGTGACAGCGTTAACTGGTACCTCTTCATAAGTCACTTCTCTTACTTTTCCATACTGCGAGAAGAAATCCGACAAAAAAGCATTACTTATTTTGTATTGTAACCAGTGTACCTTTAATTGAATGAGTTGACAGTTAGCTAAACTAAAACGACATTCTCTTCCATCAGACTCTACAAACACAAGCTCAACAAGTTGATTACAAAGACTCACAGATTTAAGCACAATGTACAATGTACGATGTAGGCGAGGCATCTAACTTATATATGCATTCAATATGAATTGCCTGTGCAACGGGATTGATCCCGTGGGCTACATCCTTCCTACCAGCACGGAATGAATTACCACCGAACACACTAACTTTGATGGTTCTGTCCTCAATCTTCTCATCTAAATACTTCACGGGAACACGCCTGGTAAGAGTCACAACTGGAGGCATGGCGCCTCTAAAATCCGAGGGGGTAAGGCAAAGAAAGCCCGACCCCACAGGAAACACAAGTAAATCCAACAAACGAAAGTATATCACAGATATATCACCAATAGATCGGACGTTATCACGCGAGACAAAATCCTAATTATTCCGATCTTACAGGTGAGCGATACCTTTAGCTTATGCCGCGCCGCTAACTTAAGCGTCGTTCGTAAAGATTTTAAATTCAAAATAACTTCTCAGAACATTTTACAATTTCTAAATATGGTAAAAATCATTTTCATGGAATAATGCGGATAACGAATTGAGTTAGTGTGTAATTCTTGGTAGAAAACTGTATCTTAACATCCAAATAAGATGTCACCGTCACTGAATTCAACGTTTCTCGCTATTTACTTGATTTCTTAGCTGAAGCTTAATTAGGATGTTATTATTTTAATTGAACTTGAGCTACCTCCCTTGGGTTCTGGGGAGCGGTTAAGGGGAAATAACTTAGCAAATTGTCTGGTAGGCCAATGCATCAAGTTTTCTTTGCCTGTCTTCCAGCCGAAATCACAGACTTCCCTCCACAACTTTCCGACCTTTTCCCCTCACCTATCTCCCGTCCCCTATCTCCCTCCCCTCTTTCTCTCCCTCCCCTCTTTCTCTCCCTCCCCCACCCCCTCTCCCCCTCTCTCTCCCTCTCTCTCCCTCCCTCCCTCTCTCACTCCCTCCCCCTCTCTCTCTCGTGCGCGTGCAATCCCTCCCCCCCCCCCTCCCTCCTACCCCTCCCTCCCTCCCCTTCTCCCCTCTCTCTCTCTCCCCCATCTCTCTCTCCCTCCCTCTCTCTCCCCCTCCATCCATCCCTCCCCCTCTCTCTCTCTCCCTCCCCTCCCTCCCTCCCTCCCTCCCTCCCTCTCTCTCCCCCTCCCTCCCTCCTTCTCTCTCTCGTGCGTGCGTGCGTGCGTGCGTGCGTGCGTGCGTGCGTGCGTGCGTGCGTGCGTGCGTGTTATCTATCGCCCCATATGCTTGCGGGTATTCTAGATAGTGAACATGACCCGCTATAGAATGAATAGGAAGACAGTTCAACTGACGCTGATAGCGGGAATGAAGGTGGTGAGTAAGCACATGTTGAGTTCAAATCACAAAATCACAATGACTAATTGAATGATGATATGTTCATATACGGTTAGCAGATGTATTGTTCGCTATGTAAAGGGCACAAATACAAACAATTTGAGTGATCATATTATCGCTCTACCATACTTGGATGCATCGTCATGTTCATTTCATTTTTCACTTGATTGATCGATCGCAACCCCGCCACCCAACCCCACCCCACCGCCCCCACCTCTTTGACCTTTTTAGTTCTGTTATGTAATATGCCATATAGGCATATGTGTGAGGGTTACCGACCGACCGACCGACCGACAGACTGACTGACTGAAAGACAGAACGACCTATAGTAGTTGCTAGTGTCGCAATTAAAAATCTTGAATCTGAATGTTAGTTAGGGTCGTAGATTTCTTGTCAATCTGCGAGATGATTCACGGGAGATAACCTACGAAACTTTCCATATGCCAAATAGGCTTTATTTCCCTTTAACGTGCGGCAACAAAAACCTTTTGAGTTTCGATTAACACAAAACATCATTATATAGGCCTATAGCATAATCGACTGACTCCCTATGCACATAATCATATTTATGACATGTAATGTCTTTGATGGTTGCGATTAATTTCAATCAGAACCCTGGTTAAATCTATGTAATTTTATTGACTTTTTCAATCTTACGTCATTATGGACCTTTCTATAGCTATGCCCCATCCTTCTATAGCTACGCTCCACCCACACCTCGCCCGCGTTGGGATCGATAGATCTCTGAACTCTCTGACTATCAATTTCCAGAAAACTATACAGGTAAGCTATTGAATATTTTGGAACTAATTTTACTGGGGCGCTGTTGCTGCCTAAGTCAGCAACAACGTCCGGTTAAATTAGTTTCAAAATATTCAACAGCATGTTTATTAAATCGTAGAGACATACAATTCGTACAAGGTGTCGGAGTATTAAGAGATAAAGACGGGCCATATGGAATCATTTATACCGTAATGATTATGACGTCATCCTACGCGCCGATTAGCTGATTATGACGTCACATGACGTCAACTCATCGACGGATACTCTGGAATTCGTTTTGCGTTTTACTATTGTGCCAACAACGTAATCCTCACTGCGGGCAGATTAGACAAATAACATGACGTCATTTATTCAAGACGGTTTAAATAACACGACCGTATACTGTACCAGTAGACGAATCCAATCTATCGATCAAGTATTAACGTCATAATCAATTACGTCACATGTAGGCGGGTAGGTTGACGTCACAATCCAGTGTCACAAGTAATCAATCCACAATCATAATTGACAGAAACAGTCCGTTATAAACCTGGAATAGTCCGCGGTTGTACGAATTGTGGGTCTTTGCTACTTAATAAACAGTTTGTTGAATATTTTGAAACTAATCTGACTGGGCGCTGTTGTTGCCATAGGCAGCAGAATGTTGATTAAATAGTAAAACCATACAATTCTCGAAACTTGACGGCTTACTCCATTAAATAGTATATAGCTTACCTGTATTGTTTTCTGGAAATTGAGATTCAGTGTTCAATCGACTTAGCTATATATGGGCGGGGCATAGCTATAACTGGATTCATCCATTACCACATATTTCAACATGAATATAGGGATCCATGTCTAGCTAGGAATATTGCTTCGCCCCTTTTTATATAATCTGTGTACGTTCATTTGTATCGATGTATGCGCTTTGAATCCTTAAACCCCCACATTCCGAGTTCAAAGATTTAATACTGATTTTAGCCAGCCTGTATGGCACGGGTCTTGATTGGTCCATACCATCGACAGGCCGATAGTATCTAATGCTTCTTTAATATCCATGGCCACTGATATGTGTTATTTGATAAAAGATTATGTAATAATCTATATAGTTTATATAAAATTTTGGATTCCCCTGCCTGTTATTAATTTTGCCCAAAATAGTTCCATTCTTTTGTCTATCGCTACGCGTAGAGGATACTGACCGAGTTCACCATAAACCATCGCTGTATGTGTAGTATTTTTTACACTCAAGAGAATTTTACAAAAGCGCTTATGAAGTTTTTCGACATGGCTAATAGTTTCAAAAACCCAGATTTCGCACCCATATAGAGAAGAATAGGGACGATCATGGTGTGAAAGAGCTCTCGTTGTATATCAATAGGCAGATGAAGGCTTTTAGCTCTTGTGAGTGGTAAAACATGGCTCTACTGGCTTTATCATAGTTATGTTTGATGGTTCCGGTGAACTTGCCATTATATATAGATTTAACGCCCAAATATACATAATCATGGACGATCTCCACATTTTCGCTACCCAGCTTAAATTGTGGTAGTTTCCTGATTTTACCTCGCAAGAATATTAGTACTTTAGTTTTTGATACATTTACGTAAAGTTTCCATGTTGCGCAATGCTCGCTTAATGTATCTAATGCATTTTGTAGTTCTTTAGGAGATTCTGCCATTAGTATTGTATCGTCGGCATACAATAGAATAAATAGTTTTAAATAAATTACATAATCTGTGTTTTTGTTCATACCTGTAGCCATTTGTACAATTTCGGAAAGCCCATTCTGGGTTGTGGACATCGTGCTTTCTAAGTCGTTTAGGAACAATGCAAAGAGTAAAGGGGACAAGTTTTCACCCTGCCGCACGCCTATAGAGCAAGTGAAAAAATCAGAAATTGAGTGTCACGGCATCTTTGATACACGATTTAGCATCATTATAAAGATTAAAAATTAATAGAAACAATTTATCACATGTTATTGAGCAATAGTTTAGTTCAAAGATGTGTTCTGTTAACTGTATCGAACGCCTTCTTATATTCAACGAACGCACAGTACAATCGCTTGCGCTTTGATAAATACATGTCAGTTAAAGCCTTCAAGGAAAAGATGTGATCTAATGTGGAGTACACTGCGCGAAAACCAGCTTGTTCATCCCCAATTAAGTCAATCTGCTCTCCATTTGCCGTCAGTCGGTTATTGATAATTGTCGTAAATAGCTTAGAGAAGAAGCTGAGGAGCGTGATAAATTACATAATCTGTGTTTTCGGGGTTCGCCTTTGATCCTTTATTTTTATAAAATGGTAATATAATATCTTTTGTCCATTCTTCGGGTATATGTCCGGATTCCAAAATTGCGTTAAATAATTTTGTATATAGCTGTAGCATAAGTCCTTTCGATGCTTTTAGAAAATCGTTTATTATTAGGTCAGTACCACAAGCTTTATTGATTTTGAACTGGGCAATAGCAGAGTTTATCTCATCTACTGAGAATGGTTTGTTTAATACGTCATTTTTGTTTGTCGTTGCTAAAATTCTGTAATCGCGGTCCGTATCATCATGATCACCATCATCATCATCATCATCATCATCATCATTAGTCGCTTTGTTTAGTTTCTTAGTGTTCAGTGAGGCTTTCTTGAGAAATTTGCACACATTCAGTATGTGTATGATCTCGAGTTTTTAGTGTTTTCCAGAATTGTTTGGGCCTTTCATATTGCGTAATTTGTTTGAAAACTCTTTTTGCAATTTGTTTTCTTTCTTTATCAATAGCGTTTTTGCTTCGGAGATACACCCGTTTTTCTTTATAAAATTCGGTTCTTTTGTCTTGGCAGCTTTTGTTGAACCAAGGTTTTCTGTTTTGTTGACGGTGCGGCTTCGTCTTACTGCCTCCGTTTTGCAGCCCGTTACCTTGTCAGTGTTAGTAAGTCCCGAAACGGCATTGGAAACAATAGTGTTTATGCTATCCTTGTCGATGTGTGGACTAGCAGCCAGTGCATCAAGTCGCTGGGTTATTCTTTGGATTTCCTCGTTATTGAGGTTGTTTTGATATTCATTTAGCTTTTCTGATTGCCATTGTGGTCTGGTATTCGGTGCGGTATTTTTCTCATTAATAATACGATTATTTGAGATATTATTTAAGCGTACTGTGAGGGTAATTTTTATCGGGTTGTGGATGTCGGAAAGCAATTCGCTAAATTAAAAAACCTCAAAGTCATCGATTATTGGAAATAAGGATGGCGTCCCGATGCACTAGTCAACAATACTATTATCTTTATATGTTGCTTTCCCATGCTTTTTGTCGGTTCCTACTCTTCCATTTACAATACATATGTTTAAGTTTTTACACATTTCGACCAGTCTATAACCATAATTATTTCGTCTATCATCCATGCTCAAACTCTCTAGTTGGAAACCTAGGGTACTTACATTTTTTCCAGGGTCGAACCTTAGTTCTGTGTAATCATTATATGGGTTATATTCGTTGTCGTCTTCATATTCGACGATATCACTTAGGTTGGCAGCATGAGCGTTGAAACCACCCATGATGATTAGATTTGTATATTGATCATTCATTTTGGAAATAGTTTCTTGTTCTATCGTTTCAAACATTGTGATATCGGAGTAATCTGAATTTTCTGGAGGTATATGTACGACGCCACATATCACGTTTATGCCTACAAGCTCAGCATCAATTTTAAACCAGAGAATAATGTCTGAATTAGTATCTTCTACTTTTAGATGGTGGGATATTTCACTTTTGGCATGTCATGCTATTCCGTCTGACCTAGATTTACATTTTTTCCTATTTACTCTGCAATGTCTTCTAATTTAATTTCATCATAGTCACTTAATTTAATTTCTGTTAGACAAATTAATTCATAATCATATATAAACTCTTCGAAATCGGGTCGCCGAAATTCTGGATCCACCATTGGGTTGTTAACCCTTTCAAAAACGACCTCTCCATTGGTTTTTTTTTAGGAATGTCCGTCTGCAAGCCAAGAGAATAGTTTTTGCCATAGGCAGCAACAACACCCAGTCAAATTAGTTTCAAATTATTCAACAGTTTACCTGTATAGTTTTCAGGAGATTGATAGTTAGGGCATTCGGGGATCGATCAATCCCACCGCAGCGAAATATGGGTGGTGCTTAGTTAGGGGGGGGGGGGGCATAGCTAAAACCGCATGGAAAGTCCATTTAAAAATATTTATCATGGTTTAGTCGAAAGGATTGATGCCACAGACAATGTCAAATCAATGTAAAAATTGGCACTTATACTGCGAAGGGAGGGGTGCACATCCCTGCACTCCTCTGGATCTTCCACCGATCTTAAATGGAATATAGTCGTACGCGGCAGAGGCACTTAGATTATTCGGCATATTTGATATCAACATGTAAATATCGCATTTGTATATATTGCCGCACAGCGTGGTTGTCAGAAGGCCACCACCCCACCCACCCACCCCACGCATACTCAGAATCTAAGTTTCAAGGTAACTACACATGTAAGCTCTAACATATTTTGAAACCAATTTGACTGGGAGCTGTTGCGACACTATAGTTTATTAAATTGTAAATTCATCAAAGACATATATAGGCCTAATTCACACAATTTTGTGAATGACCTTTCCATCAATTGAGATCGGACGCTGTCTTGTCATTGAATCGGTTCATGCAATTGACCTTTCCAATTTTAGCCATGTCCCGCCCACCTCTAACTAAGCTCCATCCACACTTCGCCGTGTTGGGATTGGTCGATCTCCGAATGTCGTGACTATCAATTTCTTGAAAACTATACAGGTAAGTTGTTGAATATTTTGTAACTAATTTGACTGGATGCTGTTGCTGCCTATGGCAGCAACAGCGCCCAGTTAAATTGGTTTCAAAATATTCAACAGGATATTTATTAAATAGTAAAGACATACGATTCTTACAACAACGCACAGTCCGTCTTCAATTATGCGTTCGTCATTCATGGCGTCATAATGACGCCAGTGATTGTGATATCATTCTACACCTCACGTAGCTGATTATGACGTCATATGATGGATGGATAAAGTGAAAAGGTCTATTGACAATTCAAAATTTTAATACACACACAGATAGAATAGTGGAATCCAATCTGTCAGTCAAGTATATGACGTCATAATGATTTACGTCACTGTAGGCTGGCGTCACAATCAACGACATCATGAATGCCGTAACTAAGTCCGCCAGGAACTGTTAATAGTTCGCCGTGTGTACGAAAATATTCACCATACCTGCATAGTTTTTCTGGAAATTGATATTCAGGGAGTTCGGGGTTCGATCGATCACAACACGGGCAAAGGGTGGGCGGAGCTTATCTAGAGATGGGTGTGGCATAGCTAAACATGGATTTGTCTATTAACCATGTGACACTCAAATCAGCGAAAAACGGCTTCTGCAGTTGTCTTGAGAAATGGCCATTTGCAGACCAAGACAATACTATTATTGATAATTTACCACTGGAATGGCTGGCTCGATAAGCCAGCCAGTCATGCCAGTGGTAAATTTTCAAAAAAGATTCTTCGTTTGGCCTGCAAATGAACATTTTTGATGAGAATAAAATAAAAAAAATTTTGACGAAATTCGACAGTTAAAAGGTTAACAGCCTTGGGATACATTTCAAACAGAAAGATGATTGGACCCATTCCATACCATTAGCCTCGACCATGCAAGCACCCATTCTTCTCTATGCCCTGCCCAACATATTCCCCACTGACCCTGTCATTTAATAGAAATGAATTAGAATTTTTTTAGTTTACCCCGCTTAATCTTTTAATAAAATTCTACACAAATATACAACAGCTAAAATAAATCCCAGCCCATACCTCTGACGCTGTCATTATGCAAAGAAATGATTAAACTGGTCAATTCCGTACATGCCTGTGCGCTGAGAACGACTGGCTACCATGACAACGTATTAAAAGTCGACATCGCGCATAAATTAATATCAATAGAATCGAAACCAGAAAACTAAGATCAAATACAACTTTTATCATAGGGCCTATACTTTGTGCAGAAAAAAAATTTGCGTAGGTATATATTTGAATAAAGTCTACAATATTACTTTAGGTGTAATGTCACGTGATTTAATTTAATTTGACTTAAAGAATAGGTTGGTGTGCCTAAAATTATACATAATCTAATCTGCGAAATCATTAAACAAATAAGCAAACAAAGCTACGACTGTACTAACGTAGGTTACTGGGCCGGTGCTGAGTCAAAACAGTCCCGTATATTGACCCAGTCCCGGCCCCGTAACCTGCGTTATCAGTGGTGGCTTCCATTGCACCCGTTTGATGAATCCAGTTTATCGATCAACCATATGACGCCATAATCAACTAAGTCATGTGTAGGCTGACGTCATAATCAATTACGCCATGAATGACGCGATTTAGTTCGTCATAAATGCTTACAGGAAAGGATCAGGGAACGAACATATGCTCTTGAATACAAGCCTTATATAATAATCAATCTATAGTCCCCATAAAAAACCCCAGAAATAAATCAGAATAATTAGAAGAAAGCATCTAAATACCATTTATGTCACTCTGGCGGGAACAATTCACCTTTCCAGAGTACCCACTCATCATATGACGTCATACTGAATAATGTGTACAATGACTCATAATGAATGACGTCATGAATGACGTCGATAAGTACGTCACGAACGCATATTTGAAGACGGTATACGCGTTGTTGTACAAATTGTTTGCTTTTACTATTTAATAAATATTCTGTTGAATATTTTGAAACTAATTTGACTGGGCGCTGTTGCTACCATAGGCAGCAACAGCACCCGGTCAAATTAGGTACACAATATTCTACAGCTTCCCTGTATAGTTTTCAGGAAATTGATCGCTAGAGCATTTGGGGATCGATCAATCCCAACACGGCGAGGTGTGGGTGGAGCTTAGCTAGTGCTGGGCGGGGCATAGACAACAATGGAAAGTTCCATTAGTGACGCGGCTGAACCTACCCCCTATAGCCGGTTATATAGGCTCAGTTATATTCGCGTTAAGCTGATTAACAACTACTTCCTGCAGGTAAAATACTGTCTAGTTTTAAAACAATTTGTCTGAAACTGAAAGGCGTTGTTTCCAGATCGACGAGATCTATATTCAGTCACACGAATTTCAAAATATTCAGTGGGCATCATATCGCAACCATGGAAACCAGCCGTGTATTTTGAAATCATTTTTACCGAAACTTGCTACTTCCACCAGAAAAGGTGAATTTCAAATATAACGTTTTCAAAATGATCAATTGTGAATCAGCAGTAGCTAGATAATCGCTCTACATCGGCACCTATAGAGAATACTATTCATACCGCTTACAAAACTATATTCAGGCGTGCAATCCGATTCATTTCCATTTTATTTACCAATGGTAGTTTATTTAATATTGTAGGAAATTACCAATAAACATCATTGTTGTTTTCCTTTTCCCTTCCTTTAATAAATCCGTCAACTTGTACGAATTGTTTGTTTTTACTATTTAATAAGCAAGCTGTTGAATATTTTGAAACTAATTTGACCGGGCGCTGTTGGTGCCATAGTCAATAGGCAGCAACAACACCAAGTCAAATTGGTTTCAAAATATTCAACTAGCTTACCTGCATAGTTTTATGGAAATTGAGATTCGTGGAGTCGAGGGATCTAGACCCCAACACGAGTAGAGCGTGGGTGGAGCTTAGCTACACATGGGTGAGGCATAGGTAAAACTGGATTCGTCCATTACGTCAGCAGATTGAGAAATGCGTATATATAAACATACACATGAGCATGCGCACGCGCAGCGGGCGTGTTGGACAGACCGACCGACCAACACACGAGTTTACGCGTAAACATACACACTCATTTAGTTCATCAAGGATACACGGCGTATCTCCGTGTCTGTGAAATGTGAATCTGTTATTTCCGTGATTCTGTTTCCGGAGATTGTTTCAACACGTCTCCGACTGAACGGCAAAGTGTATCCTGTTTATCAGGAGGACATAGCGTCAAATGTGACATCTCGCTGCCTATATAGACCAACTCGGTTGTGGACCAGAGATGGCCGACAGTACAGAAGCACCGTCTTGTGACCGCAAATGATATTTACTATGCCGTATTTAACCGTATAACGGACACCGAAACAGAAACTGAGGGATCCGATCTGTTACTCAATTTTCCGATGCCATTATATGTCATAATAAAACACGTCATATGGTAACTGATGTTACAATCAAAATTACATGGCTCCTTCACAAAAAATAGAAAAGCCCGCCACGAACGTGTACAGTACGAATTGTATGTCTTTGGTGAATTTACAATTGACTAAATGTTCTGTTGAATATTTTGAAACTAATTTGACTGCAATTGACAGCAACAGCTCCCAGCAAAATTAGTTTCAAATAATTCAAATGCTTATCTGTATAATTATCGTGAATCTCAGCCTAATCGTTGAGTGGTGTGAACCGTGACAAAATTCCCACCTAGGGTTTTGTGGCGTCATTCGAAGCAGACATTAATCCGGAATCGCATACTAAAAATCCCCATAGATCCCATTTGCGCGGAATTTTTTACACGGATTTTAATTTGAGGACCATTTTTACATCATGTGTGAAATCTGATAAGGTGCCATGGTAACGGAAAACAGCGTCGTTTGCTATTTTCCAACAAAACACCACATTCAACAATCTAAAATAATACAAATGTGAAAAAATAAAATATATTCCTTGTCACTCAACAGCTGAGATACACAGGTGTCAGCGAAAAAAAGAAACAAGTTTATCACTGAGGATAGTATATAGATGCTCATTAACACAGGCTTTGAGGTCGGGATGTGCCCTGCGATGACATGAGATTATACGTCCAAACCATCATTTTCTTCATCAATAGTTACCAAATGGTCGATGTTGCTGCAAATTTGACCTCGGTACCGCGCACATGCGATCACACATTTCAATCCGGGTTTTTTTGCATAAATATTGCTTGGTGCCACACGGATTCTTTGTTGTTACTTTGCATTTGCAACGAATGAAACTGAGTACCTTCGATGGAGCAGCTTCAAGATCTGTCATTATGTGGCATAAAGACCCATTTTCTTCTTTCTGTCCACAATCATTGTGGTCCAGTTCATCGCTACTAAGAGTTAGCCATCTGACAACCTGTAGGTGAACGCGGAGGCTGTGGAAATAAGTTGCACGCTCAGTTGGTGGTAGTCGTCCCTTCACAACCATTTGCATATATCTGGCATATCTCAGGGGAGTAAGCACGCCCTTCTCAGTGGCACCATACAGGCAACGGAATAGGCTAATTCCTGCACTGCCAACTTGTTCCTGTAATGTGTCGCAACTCCCAATTATTTCAGACAAATCCTGTACCTCTTTGGACTTAGACACTACCTTCAGAAGAGTCGTCTCACCATGGCCAAACGTGGCAGAAGTTGTATCGCACCCACTCCAGGCACTCATATTATAAGAATATGCTTTCGTATCTTTGTTGGGACGACATCAGCAGCATCCTTGAGACTGTACAATTGCCGACGTTTTGAGCGTTTCACTTCCTTCTTTAGTCTGCTAATTTATCGTCCCAGTGATACAGCAACATTGTGAAGACGTCAGTGTCCTCAGCAACAACTATGACTGGCTGCCCGTCTCTAGCATAGTCAAGTGCCATTGATATTATCAGTATATCTGCATATCCCGTACTTCGCTTCGTGACACGACCCAGCGATTGAAGATGACTTGACAGAAGGCTAATTAACTGGGTCTTGTTTCGTTTATTCAAGAGGAATGCCTCCTGGTCAGCATGAGTCTTCGCCGTGACATTCACCAATATATCAGCAGAGATATTGCCTATTTGCCGTCGACATTGTTCATGGACCTTTGTTGAAAGACCATTCTCATATCAATCAAACACAACGCAACTCATTTTGTGTGATTGTGTTCAAGATATGAATTGTACTGTTCAAGCACCTGAGCATATGTTGTATTTTTGGTCATCTTATATAATGTAGAAGCCAGCCCCCATCTATCACAGGCATGCTAAGCTTAGGTAACGGGGACTTAGTTTCGACGATGTTTGTCAGATCAATCTGTATATTTCTTGCCAGTTCTGATTTATCCACCTTCCTCATGGAAAAATCTTTGAATAACGAGGTAGGGACTGCAGTCATTTCGTGTCTAAAGTAAGGAAGAATATCTTCATCTTCTCTTTGCGCTAGTGCAGTACATCGCATGAACAAAACCTATGGATTAATTCGCATAGTTTGTTTATCAATCGTGATTCCCAGTTTAAGGTCATCTAGTGTGCGTACCATCTGAGATCTCTTCATAAATGCTTCATTTACAAATTTACCATCCATGCTCTCTTGTAACACTTTACCAACTTTCTCGGTCTCATCACAGTTGATGCCATCCTCTTCCCGTCCAATCAGACCACTGCCCAGAGATCGCAGTTGTGGGATATTGGCATCAAAATGGTCATGCACTTGAAACCACTTCATAATTTTCCTCATGTCTCGTAAATCGTGTTCACGTCTAGTACTTCTCATGTCCACATGTTGATCGTTTGTGAGGTGGCGCTTCCCAGTCAGACTTGACATGGCATGATGCACAGTAGCACACCCATGCATAGTGTAGACTCACTGATGCCTCATACTTTTCGTCATGCCCCTTCCTCGAGTCAGTCCACCACGGTTTTTCGGTGACCTCATCAGAACCTGTTCTATAACGAGATAAGTCCACAGACCAGACCATAGACGAGCACTTCTTCGTACCGTGTGGTAGCCTTCCTTTACGAATTTCCTATACATCCATGGGTGAGAAGTAGGTAGTTTCTGCATTTCCTAAAGATACATACGAGCACTCTTAGCATAGTGTATATGCCCAGTTGTTGCAAAGAGATTGAGAAACTTTAACAGCAACAAGATGATTTTCCCACATCCCGAGCCTCTCAAAGCTAATAAAGTATTTATGTCTTTGATGTATTCTAGAAACTGTATCCATAATTTGCCAGTCTGGGATTGAGCATTCAATGATGTCTACATTTTCCATTTCTTCATCCAGTGTGACGAGTTCTTTGTAGTCAGCAAGCCTGTCTGGATTAATGCTAAGGTCACGAACACCATTCAGTAGCTTCTTAAGTTCTTTGACTTTTTCTGCTCTTATATCAGTTGGCCTATCCATATCCAGGCCGTTCATCAGTACAGCTGGAACTTGGCTCAACAAAAAACGACTCATTTGATTAAAAATCTGTATCTTTCTCTCCACAGTCCATTTCACCGTCGCTGGAATTCTGAGGGAGTAAAGAAGCTAGCAATTTTGTAGTTAGTGCTGCCTCTATTAGGTAGAGACCCGCAGAGCTCGAGCAATAGTTTTGCCACTCATCATATGGGTCACGGAATTCTGACCATACACTTCACCAAATGCCTCTTCTATTCCAGATCTTTTCATCATATGAAAGATACTACTACATGCGCTCATTAGCAGATGGAACCCTCCAAGACGGAATACTATTTATTTTGTCCAGACATTTGGCAACCTTTATCTCCATTGCCTTTAGCCAAAGCGGTTGATTGAATGTTACACACGCTGTTTGCAAGTTGAGACAGCTTGCCTGTTTTTGGATGTACAATAGCGTGGAGTGGATGCATGTCTCATCATTTGGATTCAGGTCGATCATTGGCAGTATTGGTACCTCTGACCTGTCCACAGTCTCTCCGTCATGTGGTCTGAAAATATGTTGCATGAAGTCAGACCAGTTTGGTGTCGGATCATTTGATCTGCTTAGGAGCCATGCAGATTGCGACACAACAGTTGAATATTACGCTACAGGTGGCAAGATGTGTGGAAGCTGCAATGTGAGGACCGGGTCAAATATAACATTTGGTATGGAAGTCGCCTGCTTAGACAGCGAATAGAAGTCGTCTGCTTAGACAGGGAATAGAAGTCGTCTGCTTACCCAAGGTATGGAAGTCGTCTGCTTACACAGGGAATAGAAGTCGTCTGCTTACCCAAGGTATGGAAGTCGTCTGCTTAGACAGGGAATCGAATTCGTCTGCTTACACAGCGAATATAAGTCGTCCGGGGAAGGGCTTCGGTTCTGTTCATATGTAGCAGGACGTTTGTAGGGAGACAAAAGGAAGAGCGAACCATGGGGATGCAACCGACGAGCAGCACGCACGCCCACCCTAAAATAGACATGTCTCGTCCTCCGAGAAGCAGCTCCGACCGCCTGGACGCCGCCGACCTCTCGACCCATCATGCTACATTGGCTTCAGCCAGCAGTGGTGCTCCGAGCGTTGACCTAAGGAAATCCCGCCATAATGACGTCAACATGGGAAAGGGACAGACTGTTCAATGTTCATGACGCAGCTAAATGCGTCATTCTTTATGCTTTATGTTTAATGACGCCCGCCTACATTGTGACGTAATTGTTTATGATGTCATATAGCCTACTTGAGTGACAGATCGGATCCCGCTATTATGAATTGTTAAGACATTATTGACTAACTTTAGTTAGGAGGGATCTGCTCCAGAATTGGGCGGAAGCTTGCCCATGTGGCCCGGAAGACATGTGCCAATGTTGGAATCAAAAGTACAAACGTAACAGCAACAGATTTCAACAACATCGTTTTCAAAATGGATATTTTCCTCCCATTTTCCGCAATAATTCCAGTTCTACTGGAGGAATTTACTCCAAACTTGGATGAAAGGTTGCCAGAGGGTTCCGGAGGAGGTGTTCCAATTCTGGGATAAAAAAATTGGACACATGCTTCCTTATATCAACGGGAAGGGGCACATACATATTGAGGTCATGAGGTCAAACTTCAAGGTCAAACTGACCTTGCTTGGTATACAACTATTTTTTTACGGTTAAGTTTTAGTTTTTAGATCAACATATTGTCTTATATCTCAGGATTGGTTCACCCTATCGAGACTAAGCTTGGACACATGTTTCCTTATATCAAGAGGCATGCGCACAATGATAGTAAGGTCATGAGAACAAACTTCAAGGTCACTGTGAACTCGATATAAACTCTATTTTTTACGACTAAGTGTTTAAGTTAGATCAACATATCGTATTATATCTCGGCATGGCTTCATCCAATTGGGACTAAACTTAGATACATGCTTCCTTATAGCACGTGCTTCAATATATCAACAGCATGGAGCAGAATGATATTGAGGTCACAGGGTCAAAGTTCAAGGTTACTGTGACCTTGGTATAAAACTTTTTTTACGGTAAAGTTTGACTATATCTCAGTGCTTGGACACTGCTTCCGTATATTAATGGCATGAAGCGCACTGATATTCTGCTAAACCCACTTTCCCCTTATTTCAGAATTGGAAATGGAACTGGAACTAAGCACGGCCATACAGCTACCTCAACCAGTAGGAGCAGCACAAAGACGTTTGAGGTCGTGGTCATTGTGATCTTGATATAAATCTAGATTTGCATTTAGAAATACAAAATACCAAATTTTCGCTAATTTCCCGTCCGTGTAACACCAATGCTTTGTTTTCACAATGGATGTTTACACCGCATTGTTCAATAACTTTGATTCCACTGGAAAGATCTTCTCCAAACTCGCCGATGGAGGATCGCCCGAGGGGTCCCGAAGACGGGTGACAATTTTGGGGTTAGAAGCTAAACCACAACTGCTGGCAGCAACAGCTTTCAGGAACATTCCCCCCCCCCCAAAAAAATAGGCACTTTTGACCTCCTGGCAGCACAGTTGAAAATATATCAACGACGCTGGTATTGAACAAATTTGTCTTTGTTCGCTAGGTCATCGGTTCAAATGTGCCGGCTATCTTGAAAATAGCAGTTATTAAAAATATAGGCCTAAGTCACTCATTATCTGACGTTTTTCAACAGGGTGATTATATTACTATTACTATGGACAATTTGGTGTTTTAACTTGTTTGTGATAAGAATCCGCGCATAAAGTGCAGCTCAGAAATAACAAAAAAAATGTAATCTTGAATAATTTGAACTTAATTTGATTGGAAGCCATTGCTGCCTAAGGCAGCAATGACTTCCAATCAAAGTAAGTTTAAAATATTCAACAGGACTTTTCTTACATCGTGTTAAAAACCGTAGGTCCTACTAATTAACGTGTTCTGTTTTTGTTTTATAAACGTTTTAACGTATCATGAACTGTACTGTATCGTTAGTGGCCAGTTTCGTGCCCCATGAGGTGGACGTTGAAGACAGGTTGTGAAGAATTGTAGTTATAGATATGAACTATTGCACACATACAGGCATGTCCTCTATGGCCAATGATTGGCAAGCACACCGCTTTGTTCCTGTTTGACATGCGACCAAAACCTCGTCGCTTTGAGGACACTAGGTCAATGCACACACTAATCTACGCGGTGACGTAAAAAAAACCTGTTTGGTGCGACCACCTTATGTCAAAGAGCTGAAAAGCAATATTTAGAGGCATCCGATCCGTCGGTAAAGGATCTGACGTCATAATCTAATACGTCATGTTAGCTGATGACACAATTAACTCTGTCACGAAAATAAAAAACTCCGTCACTAAAGTATACGATTTGTATGTCTTGAATTTGTATGAATTTATAATTTACTAAAGTATGCTGAATATTTTGAAACTAAATTGACTGGGAGCTGTTGCTGTAATAGGCAACAACATCTTACATTCAAATTATTTTCAATGGACTCGACAGCCTACCTGCATAATAATCTCTGGCCAAGCTCCACCCATGTTTTGCCCCTGATGGGATCAATCGATTCCTTCACTCTCTGAATATCAATCTCCAGAAAACTATGCAGGTTAGCTGTTGAATATTATGCAACTAATTTGACCGGGTGCTGTTGTTGCCTATTGCAGCAACAGCGCCCCGTAAAAATTTGTTTCAATAATAAAGACATAAAATTCGTACAATGTGTCGGACTATTATGCGTTTAAAACAGGCTAAATTGAGTCATTTATGTTGTAATTGATTATGGCGTCATCCTACACGTCGCGTAGTTGATTATGACGTCGTATGACGTCATATGATGGATGGCTAAATAGGAAAGGCCCATTGCTTTGAAATTCATTATTGGGATTCTATTAATGCAGTGTTCAACACATATGAATCGATTCCAACACGCATACAAAGTGGGCGGAGCTTGGGTAGAAATGGGCGGGGCATAGCTAGAAATGGATCCCTGCATAAATCACCTTTGGCAGGTGGCCTCTTAATACAAGTGATCCCCTATAGGAGATGACCGCTAGGATCAAGAGACCCGTGTGTTTTTGTAAAACACGTGGTCTTTCTACCGTGTGATGATCGTTGAATCATACTACGCGACCCGGTCGCCCGGGGCCAGATAACGTCATTTTGCTAGTGTAATCGGCTAAAGCGCCCACCATTGTCCCATAGACTTATTTTACGCAGGCTTTGAAAATCACCCTACCGGAACACTTAATACAAGAGTCATAATAGATAGGGGATTTCACATGTGTCCGTGATGCACTCAGGTGTATTTTAGTCCGCTTAACCCTTTCAACGATAAAAGTTAATCTTCTCGTGTTTTAAACCAACAACACAGGTAATAGATTGAATATTTTGAAACTTATTTGGCTGGAAGATTGGGCTGCCATTGGCAGCCCAATCTTCCAGTCTATTTAGTTTCAAAATAGTCAACATAATATCTCTTAGGTCTATTATAGCATAACGACTTTATAGTACCTTCGTTTATAGTGTTGAAATGGTCTAAATACAATTATTGATAATAACCGTGTGAGTATTATTCTATATAACGGCGACGAAATTATATCTTTACTCGGTATAGCCCTCCTATGTGTAGAAGTGTCCACCTTCTGAACGTTTTATATTGTGCTACCCGTTAAACACATTCTATATAGTAAGTCGAAAATTGATCTAAAGTAGGCCTTCAATAATCGTTTCTAGGTTATAAGCCTGCCTGTACTTCTTCAATAACGTCAACGGAAACTATATCAAATGATTTGTTTGTGATACGTTTCATTCTATTTTATCACACCCTGTTCCATATGCATTAGTCAGGTAAGTAAAATGATATGTTATTATAAAATAAACCTTAACTTAAATTAATATATCAGTCACTGAATATAAATAAATAAATAAATAATATATATATATATATATATATATATATATATATATATATATATATATATATATATATATATATATATATATATATATATATATATATATATATATATATATATATATATATATATATATATATATATATATATATATATATATATATATATATATATATATATATATATATATATATATATATATATAAATATGAATTGTCTGCCTGCCCTGCCTGTCTGTGTCCGGGGCTATATCTCAAATCTACTGATCCTATTGGGGATCAAATATTAACCAAAAGACGAAGTAACATGCGATGCAAGAGTATTTTCCAGATTTTTGGCGTGATTTGGATAAAAGACATCCAAATCGGATCTAATTTCGGAAACTACTGATCCGACTTGGCTCAGATTTTAACTGACGAAAGGCTGTGATCATATATTAGGATTCCACAACTTTAGGCCTGGTCCAAAAAAAAATCTAAACATATAAACCCATCAGAAACATCCGAAAACATTTTACAACGCGACAAACCGATAGTGTAAAGGGTGTGCCGTCTCTGATGGCTCGTGTTTCACCATGCTAAATAGGAGTTGACGTAACATGGTAGTCTTAACATGTAAATATGTGTATTCATTTTAATAGCTAGAGATCACTGGAGATTCCAGTTTATCCATCGATAATATGACGTCATAATCAACTACGTGGCGTATAGGATGACGTAATCATCAATTACGTCATGAATAACATAGCTAAGTTCATAACGAACGCTTAATGGAGAGAAATCATGTCATAGGCAGCAACAGCACCCAGTCCAATTAGTTTCAAAATATTCAACAGCTTACCTGTATGAATTTCTGGAAATTGAGATTTAGAAAGTGCATTGATTGATTGATTGATCCAAACATGGTCAATGCGTGAGTGGAGCTTAGCTAGTTATGG
Source organism: Chaetoderma sp. LZ-2023a (assembly GCA_034401795.1). NCBI lineage: Eukaryota > Metazoa > Mollusca > Caudofoveata > Chaetodermatida > Chaetodermatidae > Chaetoderma > Chaetoderma sp. LZ-2023a. The sequence continues at coordinate 106,903,518 of CM067369.1, read as the reverse complement.
GCTAAAACTGGATTCCTCCATTGGACTGGAAAACATTGCTGCCTTCCAATCCAATTATGTTCAAAATATTAAACAGAACATTTCTTACTATAAGTATCATGCTCCTGTTTTTGCTTTGGAAAATCGTTAACGTATTTGTTAGCTGTACTGTAGACTAAATGTTAGACGATTTAGCATTTAATACTCTGGCATTCTTGCAACCTTGCATCCGGGTATTTCAGGAACGATTTCCTGTTTGAGGCAATACCACGAGGAATATCGATAACGGCTATATTTAGAGTTAGCAAAACTGAATTTTCAGCGATGCGGGATTGTCTAAATTTTGATAAAATACTACATTATTTTACGGAATAAATACATTCACTGATTCTGTCTGACTCAAATCCGCAGTCCGATATTTATAGAAGTGTTATATTGAACCAGGCTGCTAATTCTGCTACTACTACTACTACTGCTGCTGCTGCTGCTGCTGCTGCTGCTGCTGCTGCTGCTGCTGCTGCTGCTGCTGCTGCTGCTGCTGCTGCTGCTACTACTACTACTACTACTACTACTACTACTACTACTACTACTACTACTACTTCCACTACCACTATCACTACTACTACTACTACTACTACTACTACTACTACTACTACTACTACTACTACTACTACTACTACTACTACTACTACGACTACTACTACGACTACTACTACTACTACTGCTGCTGCTGCTGCTGCAGCTGCTGCTGCTGCTGCTGCTGCTGTTGCTACTGCTACTGCTACGGCTACTACTGCTTGTTACGGCTGCTACCACTACTGCTTACTATGGCTACTTCTACAGCGACTGGTACTGCTTCTGCTGGTGCTGCTGTTGCTGTTTCTGCTGCTGCTTCATACTATTACTAACAACGTTAACAGCTAACAGCTGCTGCTACTGATGCTGCTGTTTTTATTGCTCCTTTTGCTACTGCTACTCTTACTACTACTGCTGCTGCTTGCTACTGCTACTGCTACAGCTAGCTGCGGTTGTTGTTGTTGTTGTTGTTGTTGTTGTTGTTGTTGTTGTTGTTGTTGTTGTTGCTGCTGCTGTAAATTGTTACTAACAGTGCTATTACAATTGGGTGACTCAATTATGAACCTGTCAGTGTCTCATTAATTCATGTTAATCAGTATATTCTTCCGCGTAAACAAGTGAAAAAAATTCCTAATTAGTCGATTCACATGAAAAGAAAGTGAGATATCGACGCGTGTGATCGTATATGCCTACAATATATAACAACCAAGACAACACAGTTGTCACTTCAAGCAGGAAGTTAGATTATAAATGCATTCGTCATGCGTAGTTGCGTATAGGGAGCCCACTTAGGGGGTGTCGCCGGTAGCTATAGGTAGCCTGTATCTCAAACAAAGATCGAGAAATTTAAATTCATTAGACAGATTTTAACTCTAACATACATACATGCTGGACAAAAAATGCGAAGCATTTCCGACGTTAAGACACATATGTCGTTGAATATTTTGAACCCAACTTTACTGGGAGCTGGTGCTAACTAAGGCAGCACCATCTCCCAGTAAAATTGCTTTCAAAATATTCAACAGCTAACCTATATTGTTGAAATTGCGATACTGGAATTTCACGGTTGATATTGTATACTATGTAGATAGCCTGATAAATTATGTTAATGATGTTCCGCGTTTTTACATATATCTTTATAACAATGGAATTACGTGAGATTTAAGAGTTTTAAATATGCGTATATCACCTGCACCAGTCTACCTTGAATATAAGCTGTATTTTATTAGGCAGTTAAACCTGTCTATAACGGATACCTTATTGATCATAAAAATCGGTCCGTAAAGAAAGAGTTGTCACTTAATAAAAGTCAATTTCAATACGAAGGTTTTTTTTAAGTCAATACGATCGACGTTCTTTGAAACTGATGGGTTTTATGGTTACCCATCTTTAAAAAAATCGCCGCATTGTGGCTCCAAAAGCGGAAGTTCGTACTAGACAGGTTTGGTTAATTAATCACCTGCTCAATTATAAATGTGACCTAACCTGTTTCATAAAAGAATCATTTGCGAGAAAGGATTAGGCTTAATACGCAATAATTAATTAAACAATAAAACAGGTGTATCTGGTGCTTTGCTGAGTGGCTGATTTCGGTGGCTGGAAGAAGTGGACAATTATTTCAGCTGTGATTAATCAGTTTTCTTAAACGTTCTCCACTCTGGCTTGTTTTTGCGAGCATCCTAAGTTACTTTAGATTATATTTTGTCATTAGTGGTCTTTTATTACGTTGGTTAAGGTGTGATCGTATATACTTAACAAGTTTGTGTCATTTGAGTGGCTTGTGCACGTTGGCACCCGGTACTGAATATTCGAATGCTTTCTGAGCGGGTGTATCCTCTGGCATCTGAAGAACATGCCCACACATTGACCATAGCTGTTGCGCTACATTCACAAACAGTGGAGCGGCGTTGCAGAGTTTGTACTGCGCTACATTTGAGATCAGGCTGATTGGCCAGGGGTTATTCGCGAAGGTTCTGGGGGGGGGGGGGGGCGGGCGTTGTTTTACGATGACATGCAGCCAGATTGTCCAGGAGGGCCTTTGGTTTAAGAGAATTTATTTTTTGTTCAAATGGGAGCACGATACGACATGCCTTATAACCGTGCATGTTTGGGAGCATCAATAAGTCGGTGTTGTTCAATGGCAGAGATGATAAGTTGTGGTAGGTGCGGATAGGCACCAACAGCACCCAGTTAAATTAGTTTCAAAATAGTCACCATCTGTATAGTTTTCTGGAAATTGATAGTCAGGGAGTTCAGGGATCGATCCCAAGACGGGCGAAGGGTGGGTGAAGCTTAGCTAAAGATGGGCGGGGAATATCTAAACCTGGATTCCTCCACTATCCATAGACACAGGGTATGATTCTGTCCGGCTCCATTTGTTTCCCTCTGATCACTACGACCAAAGTGTGGAAATCTCTTTCACGGCAAGATTCCTGTTGTGTTAAAAATTGGGGACAAATTGTCCTTGAGCCAGGACCCCAAATTTTGGCTATCAGGCTCACCTGTGGTGGCGAATTCTCATAGTGATTTTTGACAAGGTCTATCTATACATCTAGTGATAGAAAATGTGTGATAGCAGTGCAGAATCGGTAGCTTTCTCTATCAGATCCTCATCTTTTATGAGTATGTCCAAATATAACGTCCGCCAAATAGGCAGTTTCTGGTGATGTGGTCATGAAGTACAGATTCTCGTAAAATCTTTATTACTGCGGACTGGAAGATAAAGCTTAGTCAGCAGATAGGTCTAGGTTAGTACTTTATGGCCAGGTAAAAGCAAGTAAAATATTTGAGCTAAGACTAAGAAACACGCATTATTTGTTTAACATGAAGGATTTTCCTTATATATGGGTAAGGTAAATCAATTTTATTGCTCATTTTCCCATGTGATATTTTATTTCATCTATCAGATGGAATAATTGTGCTTTTGGTAAGGTGCACATCACTACTAATGAAATATAGTAGATGGCACATCACCATTACTAATTTACTTTGAGAAACCGCATCATTTTGTAACCACACGTACTTGCGAAAAGCCCTTACTTTCTGTGTTATGTTTAAATCAACGCTGATTTTGTGTTTGTTATAGGACCACTTTCTGTAAAGTTAGTGAGTTAACATTAAGTGGTGAGGGGTACTGACTACTCCGAATTCGATGACAACAGTCAGTAGTTATTGAGTAGTAATTCTTTCTTAAAACATGGCTTAGGGCAAATATTGAAATTGACTTAACAAAAACCGTCCAGCACATGCGTCACCTCAAAACAAATTCAATTTATTTCAGAAAAAAACAAAGAAATCCAGTATCTTTGACTTTGAACTGGAATGTTGTTGAATCATTAGTAGCTGTATGTGATAACCTACACAATCTACATTGAGAAGTACACAGTGAAATAGCTGTGAACTATACAGTGCAATATATGAAGCCATTTGCCTACTTATCAGGATATACATATTCATATTGGGTGAATGAATGAAGTAAATAACGTGCGAGTAAACAATACCGAAATTTGCATAATCGTTAGCTCACACCAAACTAGTGATATAAGGCCAAGTCAACGGCATATAGATGGTGTTCAGAAATCTAAGAAATAGATACAGGAACGGCTAGCTAGCAAAATCTATCCCTTATACAGAGTCCCATGTATCGTTCAAGAGGGTGTAGGTAATTGACGTCATAGTGTTGGGAAGGCTTTCCTTGCAGAGGTGACTGCCACTGGGTTACAAGAACAGAGTTCCACTAGTCATCGCCATCCTCATCTACACCATGCAGATCATCCTATGCATCAGTACTATCAGGCAAGTATGGTGGCACTTGCTTGTTGCAGTCTTTTAGGCGGCACATGCCAGTGCATTGTAGGCCATTTACTATGCAGCATCATTCTGGTTGTTCACACTTTCGAATACAGTTGCAGGTCAGGACATCAAATACAGCTCTGGTGCTGGCTGACCTTGTATCCAAACAACTGCCAGTTGCTCTGTGGGCTCCATACTTGCCAGCTTCCATCCGTGGCCATCAGGACTTGGTACCTTAGGATCCTGTTCGAGACACCGCCTCCAAATAGCGGCCTGATAGTTGGCATGCTTGGTTGGTTGCAGTAAGCAGTCCTGGCATGTTGGTAGATGATTACTCTCAATGTCACCTTTCTTTACACAGAACAGGTGATACCTCAGGTCATTAACACTCACCGCAGATATCTTAGAGGCATATAGGAGACACGTGAAAGCTTCTAGTTTGACTTGAAGATACTCTGAAAGATCCCACTCCTGTCCAAGCTCGATGAACATCTTCTGTATCTCAAGGCTGCTCATCAGAAGTTCCAGAGCTCGTGCTTTTCCCTTGCCTACAAAAGCACTGACACTGTCATTCCCAGTGTAGGCATGCATACCGATTGGTGCAGAATATACACCTTTACTGACTGAGGCACCAATTTGTGTAATGTGAAGAACTCGTGTTCGAGCCTTCGTTCCTCTTTTCTGAAACAACCTTGCGCTGATGCTCTGATGGCATGCCAAGCACAAGATAAAGACATCAGTCATTCTTCTTTGAATGTTTCATACCAGCGTTCTCCAATACCATGCGCCTTCATTACATCAATGGCGATGTCATGAGGAGGATCCCTGGCAGTAGGATACTGATGAGATCTTGATTTGCAGCAAATGGATTCAGTCAACATTCTAGAAGAATCTCCACAGACTTAGCATGCTCTTTATACTTTTGCATCCTTGGTGTATACAGATCTGCGTGTTTATGGCCTCCCCAATTTCCTTGTACCATATCTCGCAGTTGACTAAGGAATGCACTACGATGTTCTGCTGTCATATAGTATCGCTTAACTGCACCAGATTGCAAACTGAATTTGGTTGTCCCTCCTGGTGTCTGGGTATCTTTGATCACTGTGGTCTCCACAACTTGATCTATAGGTATGCGCCCAAAATGATTGCTACTTGCCATCTGTACAGAAAAGCGTCCATCCCCAAAAGCTTCATAGACATCCGGATGTTCCTCTTGAAGATTGGTCATTTGAGCATAGTAGACTGACAGGTAGCGTGCGTAGTTCACTTTGTCATAAGCGAGTGACCACTGTGTCATAGCTCGTATGGCTTGTAGGTGCAATTTCCAGTTACCCTCACGGGATGACCTCAGCAATCCTAGCAGAACATCCTCTACGATGTTGATGTAGGACATCCAAAATGCAGATGGCTCCCCATTTCTTGTACGAAGGTGGTCTAGGTAGGTATTCCAAATCTGGTGCAGTTCGCAGAATTCTGGGCAATCAAGGAGATTTCCAATGCCTTTCTGGTTGAGATCATTAGTCAGGGTCTTCAATTGATCAGAACACGAGTTGATTATTGGTCTTTTCTCAATTTGTTTTTTCAGCCAACCATTCTAGGAATCCATTCCATGCCAACTGCATCAGTGCTTCGTATATGTATTTGTGAACTCTGACAGCATGGTTATACATCTTGCCATCCAAACCCCTGGAAATCGATCCTTACACAACAATTCCTGATTCTAGGCACAGATCCCTTTAGGCCAGCATTCTGAAAATGTTTTCCAATCGTGCCAAGACCATTGCATATGGTGTGGAATGTTCCCATTCTGAGCAAGAAAGTTGCGTATCGACTCTTGTTCTTCCAAATAATTTCAGTGGCCTTTGCATAGAGAGCTTGATCCATTACAATCACAATAGTTGGTAACTGCAGCTCCTTTCTGATAAGTTAGGATTGGTTCAGAATTTCAAATACTGTGGTCAATTCTGTTGCTGGTGTATTAATCGTTGGAAGGTAACTTACGAAATAGGAACTAAGTCCCTAGTGCTGGTGTTGAACCCCGTCCAACCTGGGATCTTCTGATGCTCTATATCAACCAGTCTTGCGAGCACCCAGATGAGGTTCTTGTCCCTTGCCATAGTTTTGGTTGCCCCTATATCAATTGTACCTGTTTTCAATGGCTGTGGACTGATTCTATCGCCAGCAATATATACCTGTATCTCAGTGCATTCAATGGACACTGCCTTCTGTTTCCGTTTTCAATCCTTGGTAGCATTGCTTTATGTAGCTGAGGACCATACACCTTTCCCTGCACTGCTATGCCATTCACACGTTGAGCTGCTCCTTTGCCTATGAGCGTCTCTTCTAGTCGGTCAATGTTTTCCCATCCTAGATTTGTAAAGACATTAGGTTGAACAATGACTGGCAGAAAGAGTTTCTGGTTCACAGAAGCTGCACACTTTTGAAGGCACAAAGCCGTGTCATTTTCCTCGAGTTGCGAGTATGAAATTCCATGACCAAGCCTGTTCAATGTCTTGATGATTTCAACATAGTCAGCCAATGGGTTCATGGCATAGGGCAGCAGCAGATGCTTTGGTGGTTACTGTTGGCCACCTGTAACAGCATAAATCAAGTCCTGACTAAATGACTGAGTCGGCAAATTTACTCTCCGTGATTTTTTCTTCATATCAGGATCACCAGTCAGTAGGCCAACAAGAAATCTTTCCAGGTCAATAGGTATTGAGATCAGTTGTGTCATGTCTGAGGGATGGTATGGTCATGGAGCTTCTCTCATGTTTTCTTTGATGGATGAACGAATATCTTGTGACACCCGGTCAATCACCGTGTTCATGTCGGAAGATTTACCTTTCCATAGCTTAAGCTCCTTCTGCAACTTTTGATTTTCCAACACTACATCGTCAAGATCTACACTGTCTGGAATGACAAGCAATTTTCCCCTTCATCAGGTATGAAATGAGGGGAATCATCAAATTCAGATTCGAGCCTTCTTTTAAGGTTCTTTTTAGCTGACAGTAGTATTGCCTCAACCTTTGCTGCTAGTAAGACAATTGGTACAATAAGTTTGTTCGGGACAACATCAGATCTGATGTACATAAAGAGATCATGATATACCTCTCTCTCACTCAGCACATCGTCACCACTTTCGCTGACGACCGTGCCTTCCACCTCTCCTCATAGAACAGTCTTAGTGTAAAGCTTCTATCAAAAAGCGTGGTAATGGGTTTCGGCGGCCACAATGTCCTGACTTGTGACAGCAATAAGTTTTTCATCAGATTTTTTCGACAGCACATTGTCGTGGACGTTGGTCAAAACTCTAAGCTGTGAGGCTTTTACGATTCTTTCACGTGTCTTTGAGCCCTTCTGGGATTTAACCTTTTCACAAAAGATGCACTCTGGATCATAAACCCTTGAATCAGATAATGATCTCCGGTAAATTCGATTTGATGCAGGGACACTGTCACTGAGGGTATTATCTACCCTCCACTTCACTGTCTCTAAGTCCCTGTAAAGAGGCCACGGCATCTCCTGTGGTACACCACATCAGGAATTCCTCCCTCTGCAACTTGGTCAGAAATATCTAGTATCGGAGTCTCTTATCCCAGCTGCCTGCAAAAGACTTTGCCAGGAATCATGTTTCTGCGGTGCTATCAGGTACTCAGTCGTTGCATCTGTTGAATTGAATTTGAATGAATTATGCATCCGCCTTCGTGTGGCTTGAACCCCTCCATTTGGTCATTTAAGGTTTGATGCCATCAATCTGATAAAATATAATAAGAAAATGATTGATTTACTATTTGACAATTTGAAAGTCTGTATTAGTCAGTGAGCCAGGGTGATAAGTCAGGCTCAGCCCGGGTGACCAATGCTCATAGTGATAGCATTGCAAAATTGGTAGCTTTCTCTGTTAGATCACCATCTTTTACTATACCAGAATAAAGAAAATCTTTCATGTAAAACAAATAATTCGTGTTTCTTGGCTTAGGTCACATGTTCATCTGCTTTTACCTGACCATAAAGTACTACCCTAGACCTAGCTGCTGACCAAATTTTTATCTTCCAGTATGCAATAATAATGATTTTACGAGTATCTGTAGTTCATGACCACATCACCAGAAACCGGCTATTTGGTGGACATTAAATTCGAGCACACTCATAAAAGATGGTGATCTGACAGAGAAAGCTACCGATTCTGCACTGCTAACACACATTTTATATCATGAGGTATAGACCTTGTTAAAAATCACTCGTCACCCCAGGTGAGCCTGACCAACCCCCTTGGCTCACTGACTAAAATCGGATTAGTAATTTTTTTAATTCAACACATTTTACACTTATTTTGGTCTTGAATTATAGTCGCCGCCATGTTAGTCTCCTCAAGCGAGTGTGTGAATGCGCGAAGACAACGCATTCTTTAGTGTACCTAAGGTTACAACAGCTTCCAGTCAAATTAGTTAAAAATATTGAACAACTTAATATGTGTGGATGCTTTACACCACACTACCAATCTATAAATGAGGCTTCTATGATTGAACGTTTAAACGGAAACAGACAGCATACGTGGATTGGTTGAAAAGTAATTCATGGCCGCATTCACAGACAGGGAAAATGTCTCGATACTTACCTATTAAACCGTGCGTATCTTTCTTTGACAGTACGCTAAAAAACTCAAATTAGCATGCATTGTTTATTTGTTGCATACTCTACGCTGAATGGTATACGATTGAATACCAGGAACGGTATAGGATTAGGTGACAATTCCCTTAATCAATATGCTATATAGTAAATATTTGAAACTGTTTCCATCTGTCACCTTCCACGTGGCAAAGAAGGATCAGAGACCATAACGATGTCACCAGCTTCTAGGTTATAGTGTTCCTTGATTCACTTGGATCGTGGTTGAAAATCCTGAAGATATCCCTTATGCCAACTCTTCCAACATTGGTCAACTACATACTGGACTCTTCGCCATCTCTTTCTGCAATGCAAATCAACAGACTGCAACTCACCCGGTGGAGGAAAGATGAGTTTCGATTTCATAGTAAGTAAATGATTTGGAGTCAAAGGCTCCATTGCAGATGAATCATTAATATATTTCAACTGACAACATATGACTGTTTATAATGGACACTGCCTCATACAGAAACGTTCTTAATGAATCATTATCAAGTTGTCCTTTAGCACCACACAGAAGAGACGATAGCGCACTGCGGACTGTGTGGATCTGCCGTTCACACACCCCACGTATATGACTAGCAAAGGGTAGATTCATTTTATATTTCACAAAGTCGCACTGCTCTTGCAAGAGGAATCTCTCGCACACGTCCATGGTCAATTTCCCTTAATGATTCTTTCAACTCATTCTGAGCACCTACAAAATTGGAACCTCTGTCACAGCGTGACTGCCGTATTGATCCACGCAATGATATAAAACGACGCAGTGAGTTGAAGGAATCAATATTCATATGTATATGGATTGCTCTTGACGCTATAAATGTGAATAAAGCCCCTATACCGCTTCATTTCTTTCCTGCCCGCCTTGACACCGCAATACGTGAAATGTGGAGCAAGTTCGATCCTGTCTTTTTCAATTTTTTGCATCTGCAGTTGTCTACACATCTTATGCCATTGTACACATCAGTGAATGAATCCCAAAACTGCTGCACTACACTCTATAATCAAATAACCATTACTGCGTATCTCATGCATGGTGATACCACGGCCCTGATGCTCAACACGCTGATCGAAGTGTTTTATAATGAGCCAGTGATATGATGCCTTCTAGTCAGTATAACCAGATGCTTATAATCATGATGAACTCTCCTGATCCATCCACCAACATGGAAATACCAAACTCATCTATAAATGGGTCTAGACGATAGAGTGGATTGCGACTTTTCACTTTAAACTCACTCCAACCTTCCACTCTCATGATTTCTTCATAGAACATGTCACGCGGTAGCAGTCTTATGACCTCACGCTCCGACTCACGCAGGCCACTTGGCGTCAGTGATTGAAAATTCTTTTGGCTGTTCGTATCCCTGCAGGTTATTTTTCAACTTAGTCTTCAATTTTACGCAAGCAGTAATAGCTTTCTTCAAACAGTACCAGCTAGAAAAGTACTCAAAACGCTGCAACATTTCAGGGATGGGTGATTCTCTCACATCAGTTACAAAGGCCTTTAACTTCACTTCTGGGTCATCCACAGAGACTGAAAACTCTGAATCTGACTCCTATTTCCGGATATGTCTACTCTCACAAAGGAAGTCTGGACCAGTTATCCACTTGGACTGTGTTACCAATTCCTTAGCGCTCAGTCTCCTATAGCCACTATCCACGGGGTTATCTTTTGTATTCACATACCTCCATTGTAATGGAGTTGTACACGTTCCCTGATACGCTGTATCTGGCTCGCAAAAAAACCCCGTGAAAACGCTGAGACTCATCGAAGATATATCCCAATACCACTCTATACTGTCCGTTTAGAATACTTTAGCATCAACATCGCAGTTCTTTGTGGAGAAAGTCATTCATCCCCACAGACACCACAGCAGCAGTGAGCTCAATACGTGGGAGGGTCACGCGCTTCAGAGGAACAACTTTTTTCCTATAACAAATAAGCAGTATACTTTCTCACAGTTATCTACCATACACAAATACGAATACTGACCATAACCTTGTGTAAAAGGCATCAGAAAAACGATGTAGTTCAACACGACGACTATCACCCAGACCGGCTACTTCGAAGCATTGCTCAACCACTAACTCATCTAGATGGAATAGCCCATGTCTTCAATGCTCCCAAAAGGTCTCAATACATCGGAAGGAGGACTATCCCAGCCAGCTTGTTCCTCGCACATCTGCTGCAGGATCTGGTTACCGACTAGAACCACTGGTGTCACAAAACCAAACGGTCATAAACCAAACAAACTGTTGACACGATTCCACATCTTGTCAAAGGCTGGGCCTTCAGGGTTACGCGGAACTTAGAGCTGTCTTGACTGAATACATAACTCTATGCCAAGCGCTCTGTACAGGTACACCATACAGTAGGCTTAGATATAATTCCTAACATCGTTAGCACAATCTTCAGGAGCTAGTGTACACATTACCTCCAAGTAGTTGACAGGGCCATGGTTTCTAGTTCTGTTTCCAGTTCAACAGGTTAAAGGTTTTCACTGATAATAAACGAACGGATATAACAGTCATTTTCAATTTGCAGTATCATGGATCGCAATATTGTGATTTGGTATGAATCTATCAATACGGATGAGAAGATATGACGTTTGCATACAGTTGCAATTGTTTTCTAAGAAAGATATAAAATCTAATTTCAATCAACGATGATTATGGGTTATGGGAACACGGTATGCTAACTGAAATTCACTATTTACCCACAGGTGAAACCTTCTGTGGGCCGAGTGGTGCGGGGATTATTATGTCCCAAACACTGCATCCATTAAATATCTACACAAACACGTGAATCGTAACACAATTCTTTCATAGAATACGAAATCGTAAAGCGCATGCAACATGTAAAGTTAAACAACCGCAGACCATCGTCGAGCAAAGTCCAGGTCAACACCATCGATACAGGGAGACAATGGCACATCAGTCGCAGTCATAGGCCCATAGAGGTCCATACATATGAGTACCTGGTTAACGCCCGAGTGCTGGACTATCTCGCCGTCTTTAGAAACATGGGCAATCTTCTTCGCTCATTGCCTCTCTCCACCTAGGAGTATAAATGGGTACCAGTGTAAATAATTTTTCCTCGCCCCTTTGGTTCTATCAGTCAACATAGATGCTCTTCATTTCTGAGGAGCAAGACAACACCATCGACCTACTGCACGTAATTCCTTTTGAAGATTAAAAACCTGTATTTGAGAAATTTCAAGCAAAAGTTGAAAATGACTACGACAGGTATCGCCCAATCACATGACAAGGAAATGTAGGCATGCTGTAGTTTTAGAGACCCAATAAACAACGTCTTATGGTATGAGCGCATGGCTCTATTTAGATATGTGGGGGCCCTGGGGCAAAGAATGAGTCGGGGGGTCTGGGGGCCCCCCCAATTTTTTTTATATCTATGTGCTCTGAGACGGCCAGAGAGTCTACTTTTAGGGTGAATTATGGCGCTTTCTTTCGTTGTAAAATTATTTTATTTTGCAAATTTTCGTAATTAACATTGTTGCCGAACACCAAACAAGAATTGGGGCCCCCACAAATATTAGAATAGAATTATAATGCATGATTAAGAGTTCTAAACTAATAAAGTTTGCTTTAAATGTCCTATAACTTCCAAAAAAGTGCATAATTTTATCATTTTTAAATTGTGGGGGCCCCTTGCTTGTGGGGGCTCGGGCTTTTGGCCCGCTTGCCCCCCCCCCCCCCCGCCCCCTTAAATACGGCCCTGTATGAGCGGACGCCTACATAGTATCTTCATCCAGCCTGCTTGTATTAGCGGCAGACCAAATATTCCACCGCACAGGACAAATCTATTCCACCTTTAAACCAACCAGACCAGAAACTACAAATTCCTTATGATATAAGGAATATTCTGTTGAATATTGTAAAACTAATTTGACAGGGGGTGTTGCTGGCAGCAACTGCTCCAAGACAGATTAGTTTCAAAACATTCAACAGCTTTCCAGCATATTTGTCTTGAATTTATAACACCGGGATTTGAAGGGTTAAAATGGCGAGGCGAATTAGATATGCAGCTAGTATGATTCCTGTCCAAATTTGCACAAAAAGTTTATTTGTTGTACAATAGCCAGCCTGACTTGTGTCAACGAAGTTGATTCGCGCCCTCGGCAAACACTATTCCGACAGAATCGACTTACAAATGCCATATTATATACCATACCATGCGATTCCAGTCACATGCCACTCTAAACACCACCCCTCGAGCTTTCCCTCGGGCCAGTTATTTAGTAAAGTTTGTTTATAATAGACTGAAAGTCAATACTATTTGTACATTCTTGCATGAGACATTAGGTGAATTTTACAGTTAACTTGCGAAAATTATTGACCCCCGCACCCCATCCCCACCTCCATTAGTTAACGGATGGTATGACACACCGTTGATAAACACCCCGGGGGCGTTCCGCTTCGCACCACGAGTTACCTAAAGCCGGTGCAACGAGTTGGGATCTATTTAACAAATACCGCAATCACCCATACAATCCGCGTGTTTATACCAGTGTATGTCAATTTGAAATCGTGACTGATGTACCACGCAAACACTGCACAACTCAAACATGTGACGTAGAATAAATGGCTTAGGGAACTGATTGGGGGTTATTACTATTTCGTGATTTAAATTCATCGGTTTTCACAATCGCATGACAACAGGGATGGTATTGCAATTGCGATTTCTTTACAATCCAAATTTGTGGGGATGAATTGATATTGTATACAGCAAAACATTTTCAAAATATGCAGTCTTTAATATGGCAACTTAATCTATTAATATCTGTTCAAAGCGCTACCATGTAAGACGACGACGACGATGGTAACGACAACGACGACGACGACAACGACAACGACAACGACAACGACAACGACAACGACAACGACAACGACAACGACAACAACAACAACAACAACAACAATTTACTATATGAACTAAACAAAAGTTTCCCTGTGATACATGGCCTAGATGTTTTGAACATAGAATAGATTGATTATAATAAATTTGCAAATCCTTTTATTAAATTATTGCATAAAATATGGTGTGAATTAACCATTAAACGAATACCAGATGATATGAATAAAGTAAACATCTTAAAAGAAAGTTGATTTATGAATACACATATAATCAAAGATGATAATGAATCTTTAAACATGTATTATTTTATTAACCCTGAGTTCCTAGAATCGCAATTTTAAAACCATCGTACAGGTAAACTGTTGAGTATCTTAAAACTAATTTGACAGGAACCTGTTGCTGCCATAGGCAGCAACAGCTCCCACTCAAATTAGTTTCAAAATACTCAACAGAATATTTATAAAAATCGTCAAGGAATTTGGTGTTTTGGCCTTTCGGGTTCAAAGGGTTACAGCTAAAATACTATATATAAAAGATATTTGTTGCCCAATAAGAAACATCTTTCTACCACTTGAAAAATAGTATATCAAATCTAATAATTCTTCATATTATATCTTTAAGCAAGATTGTAATACTCTACTTAGATATATTCCAGAATGTTGGAAAACTTCAACAGACTAATTAGGTTTTCATGCCTTTATTATGTCAGCTTTATATTACTGACAAAGACGATAACGAGCAGCAAATACGTGGTTTGAGAACAAAATATTTGTATAGTTTTTTAAGAGAATATAATGGTACGCATCAGAGCAATGAATATTTTTTGTGGTGCTCAAACTATTTTAAAGATTTTGAAATAAATTTTAAGAGTTTCTTTGAAAATCTTTTTATTGAACAGCTAAAAATGAGTATAGGGAAATGGAATTTCGCATATTTTATCATAGCATTGCTACTAACAAATTACCTTTGAAAATGAAACAAAGAAATGACGCATTTTTGTGATTTGTGTAATACTGAAGATAATTTAGAACATTATTTTTTAAATTCTGATGGACTGGAACACATGCTATACTTCCTTAAAGGATAACTAACTACACATCATGGCAGCTATACAGATGTTCTAATAGGCCACTCATAAACTATGCATGGAATTCTATCATCCCGTCAAAGAAAGATATTTAGGCTTTAGTAGCTAAATGTTGGTAGATTTCTACAACTTATGATGGCGGTCATGATTTACTTTTTAACCAATCAGAACAAACCTAGCGTGTCTGCCTCGGTATATATGTTCAGTCATAGAGCATATATAGTCATAGTCTATAGCTTGACAATGCGGTATAAAAGCAACCACGCAGGTAAGCTGTTGAATATTTAAAAACTAATTTGACTGGAAGTTGTTGCTGCCTTAGGCAGCAACAACTTCCAGTCAAATTAGTTTCAAAATATTAAACAAGATGATTATTACATAATACAGAATATAATGCATTGACACTTACATGACATCATGTACTATCCCTAGAGGAGACAAAATGGTGGAGGTCACGGTTCAACATTAACGCGATATTATAAAGCAGATAATTGTGATACAGATAAGGAAATGTGACAGGATATGAATGATCTGCAATCTATAAACCATAATCTATTGGTGCAATACAGGATTTGAGATGAGATTAGCAACCCTTTAATGATATATTAACACAAATTCCTGTTTTGACTAAATATATGCACATATTTGGTGATCGGGATCATTATACATTGACATCAGTAAATGAATTAAATACCTATCTAATATATTTAGCTAAGTTTATAACAATCAAAATGAGACCTCGCATCAGAGACTTAGAATAGTTGGATGTTTTAAAAAGCTATGTAAGGTGCCGTATCAAACAAGATTGGAAATGGCCTGTCTCGTCTCGTAAGTTAGAGCGTTTTGAAATAAGATGGGCAATAAATAATGTTTTGTGTAATATTACACATGGAGAACTGTTTATATTGATATATATTGTATTGTATTGTTATGAGTGTAATGATTTGCCATTGTGTGGTGATATTTGTATACTTTGTGAAATAAAACTGTGTAAACAAGCAAAAAACAACAACAACAACAACAACAACAAACAAACAAACAACAACGACAACAACAAACAGCAGCAACAACTGACAACAACGTTAAGCAATATTCAACAGAAGAGCTGTCAGAGATTGTATATCCTCGCCATCCTGTTTTATCACACCGTAAAAGTTTTCCCGATCTTCCGAATTTTTAAGGATTTTCCGTATTTTCGTCGATCGCGCCCGACACACACCCTTTCCTGTGCTAAGATTAGAGCCAAATCGGACCACCCCACCCCCCCCCCCCCCCGCCTACCTGCAACACCCCCTCCCCACCCCTAGATAAGTTTCTCGAACTTGTTGCCCAGTATTGATCGATTCCAACGCGAGCGAGGTGTGGGTGGAGCTTACCTAGAGATGGGCGGGGGTATAGGTAAAACTCGAAATGTCAATTAGCGATATGCTAGTAAATCTGAAATCTGTGTAATGAAAAGCAGAATTGGCTAAATCATTGGCTAATGATTAAAATTAATTTGCTTTTCTTGATTGGAGGACTCCTGACTAATTCCAGCGTTACAATTGCATTGCAAAAATTCCTGTTTACGTTGTTGAATATTTTGAAACTAATATGACTGAAAGTTGTTGCTACCTAAGGCAGCAACTACTTTCCGGGATAGTCTAGAGGCAGGACTACAGAAAGTGCCTTATTTTTTTTAGTTTGTTCACCCCGAGAGAGTAAAAGCAACCACCATGCTAGTTCTTTAACTGATAACTAACCTTTCTGGGATGTTGGCCACCTCCTAGGACTATGTGCAAGGTCACCAGAGGTCACCAAAGGCCACCAAGTTCACTTTTTGATCAAACTTTAGTTTTGTCATACCAATGTTCATATGGACATCCTGTTAATATGGTCTCATGTATATAAATATTTTCATTTATATTTTCAGAATTGTACATAAAACAATACAAAATGACAAAAGTAATTGCGTTTTTCTCTGTTTTAACAGAACAAATTAACATCGCGTTAAATAAATGAACTGTATCCTGCATATTTACTCTAAGATGTTAGTAGCAATTACTCTACCAATCAGACCGTGAACGTATTAACGCCACTACAACTAAGTGTATGATTAGTTACACCTTTCTACACGAACACCTTCGGATCTAAGCAAATGACAACACTAACTGCCGCCTGCTATCATGGACCTTTCTAAGCTTATCCATCCATCATATGACATCATAATCAACGATGTGACGTATAGAATGACATCACAATCAATGACGTCATTATGACGTGATGAATGACGTAGATAAATACGTCACGAACGGATAGCATAGACTATGAAGACGGACTATGCGTTGTTGTACGAATTGTATGTCTTGATTATTTAAAGGTGCATATCACAGCAAAATTACTGGAAATAAAATTGTTTAAATAATATTATTATCTACTTTTAGAGTCTTAAACTATGAGCCTATATGTAATGAAACGAAATAAATCTTAATATATGATGATTTCATTCCATATAAATTAATATAATTTTTTAAGTTGCGAAATTGAAATAGAGGCACGAGCCCTGTATAATAAACACAGAAATTAAAACCATGTTGTATACACTCATATTTTCATGTAAGTACAGAAAAATGCACAATTTATATTTTTAGCTATGTCCCGTCCATCTCAATCTAAGCTCCACCCACACCACATCCGTGTTGGGATCGATCGATCTCTGAACTCCCTAACTATCAATCTCCAGAAAACTATACAGGTAAGCTGTTAAATATTTTGAAAATCATTTGAATGGGCGCTGCTGCTGCCTATGGCAGCAACAACGTCCAGCCAAATTAGTTTCAAAATATTCAACAGAATGTTTATTAAATGGCAAAGACATACAATTCGTACAACGTGTCGGACTATTAAGCGCTAAGGACGGACTGTTTCGAATCATTCATGACGACATGATTATGACGTCATCATACACGTCACGTAGTTGATTATGATGTCATATGATGGATGGATAAAGTTGGATATGTCCATTACACCAATGAACAGATTATTTACTCCGGATTGATATTTTTCAGTTTTTTCGTTTTTTACATGGGCGTGGATCCGGATCGGATCAAATACTTGATTTATGGATATCTTTAACACACAAAAAGATGTGGCGATACACTAGGATTCTACAACTTTCAGTGTGGTGTAAAAAAATCTGGAAAATCCGAAAAAGTCCGAAAGATCCGATAAGTCTTTACATTGTGACAAAGCCAGGGGACGAGGGTCTGCAATCTTTGATTTCTCTTGTTGTCACCTGTATTAGTCTTGATGCATTATGACTGTATTGCAATTTCAAAGTTTTGTATTTGGTCACCAACTGGAGGTAAAAAGTGTTCCATGGCAAAAATTACCAATTTTGCAATATTTCTCCCTGGCAACCAGGTATGAAGACTCTATCAGAAAATGTAGTAAACACCTTTGAATTCCATATTTTACTAGTTATATTGACAATGAAATGGACAACTTTCATATAATAGGAAATTGCATTATGAAGCTCGACGTTTTTTGCTGTTTTCTCACTATCAATCTTTTTATTACACATGACCATAACCTTTTTATTTCTTCACCTATTTACATTTGTTTGGTGGCAAAGTGTTCAGAAGACGTAGTTCACTCAGTAAAGTTAAACAATACTTAATTCATTACATTGCATTCGCGAAGCCAACCACTTCATTCGTGCTCTCTCAAAATGCACTTGACCTTGATCCAGGAAACCAAGAGTAACATCGGATGAGAAAATGAAGAACGATCTAGCAGCATGATGCTTAATTCCTGAAGAAATTCACATTTGGCACCACCGGTAATACTACCACCGCCTGAATTCAGACACGGATTGGGCAAAAATTCTCATTATTCTTTCAAATTGAGAGAGAGGAAATATATACATAGGAAAATCAAATTTGATATAATGACTCCCCCATATTCATAACTCGATTTTGTGACAGGCGACCATTTCACCTTTACGACAGGTGGGTTGGAAGGAAGCGCCATTGTATAGACCCGCGAGTCCACCCATTTACCCAACTGAAGCTGAATTAGTCTTGGTCCGTAATATTAAATCCGGGATGCTTCATCACAACAGAACGACGCGTACGCTCGTATTCATGAACAAACAGAAGAAAAACATAAATGCTCAACATTTTGCGTCAATTTATCTCAAAATTATAAATGGACAAAAACGCATAGGAAAATATGTTAATGGTGAACTACTTGACATAATTTGTGCTCTGTAAACCATAAAGTAGGCTATATGTTTTATTTTCTTTCAATAGAAAAACTAGTATATATCCTATATGTCCCGAAGTAGGAAAACAGTATGCATTGAGAGTTGAAGAGGCGTTTGAATGTGCAATAAAACATGATAAATGCGACCACCTTATGGTATGGAGCGCCACAGTTTAGCCTTAACAACTCGCGACAGGTGGGTTCTTAATACGAATGATTTGCCATTTTGATGCCTTTTGGAGGCCAAAAGACGCCCGTTCTTTAAGACATGTGGCGTTACGGCCAGCTGCCTTAAAGAACCCCCGTCTTTGGCTCCAAAAGGTGGAAGGTCTCTCGATCAGACATAAGCTTTAATACGAACACTGGGACAGGTACATAAGCATTGTATGATTTTAAAATCCATTAACAAAGGATTCCCCATGTACTACAAACTACATAAATATTACTAAGGGCTACGTATAATATTTATTATCACGTTTTTAGTGTAAATACGTCAGAAATCGTGTCTCATACAATCTAAGTTTAAATTCTGTTCAATCAATGAATTGGATACAATCAGATAGAAGGTTGTTGATATACAACGCATCAACAACTTTCAGGTAAATCCTTTGGAAAATAATCAACACGTGTAAAATATAAGCTAATGTATTCGGAATGTAAAGGGTTGGAGAATAGATTAGTGAGTTGTCTGAGACCGGGCCTAAGTTGTACTGACTGGACTCGAGATCAAAAGCAACATAGTGCATAACGTAAGCTGGCGGACTTTACCGAACAATATTATCCGTCCGCACACCTCTCGGGATTAGCCTACGAAAACTTCCATATATGGAAAGTCTCGGCAATAAGCGGGCCCGTATATAAGGCAAATCTAGACCAATAATGTCACAGTGAAATGTGAATCTATCGAGTTGACAAGTGTAGTAGGCCGTGTGAGTATTGTACACAGGTGTTCGTCGCCTAATAACAGGACAGGCGCCGGGTGACGTTAGCGTAATCGATGAAACGACGAATGGATATAATAATATCGTTGTTTGGATTATTACTGACAAAGTAAGGGCAGGTATCTGAATATTGTATAATTAAAATTTGCTTCTATAGGCACATATTGGATTGATAAATAAAGCTGAAAAGACGATGTTTGTATAAAACATATATAATAGGCATGATTTAGACGTTAGAAAGTTGCTAGGCGAGTTCTATTGCTTGCATATCTATTGTAAGACGTTGTAAAGTGTCATCGAGTGTGTTTACTCGGTACATCGGTACTTTGTATCGGTGGACACTGAATGAAAGATATAAAATACACAGGGGGTGGGCGTGTCCCTACCCAGAGCGCTTTAAACAGTGACAATACCTTTATCCATTCATCATATGACGTCATAACCAACTACGTGATGTGTATGGTGATGTCATAATCAATGACGTCATGAATGGCGTAGATAAGTACGTCACGAACGCATAATTGAAGGCGGACTAAGCGCTGTTGTACGAATTTTATGTCTACTAATTAATAAACATTCTGTTGAGTATTTTGAAACTAATTTGACTGGGCCAAATTGAGGTCAAATTAGTTTCAAAGTATTGAAAAGCTTATCTATATAGTTTTCTGGAAATTGGTAGTCATGGCGTTCGGGGGTCGATTGATCCCGACAGGGGCGAAGCGTGGGTGGAGCTTAACTGGGATTGGGCGGGACATAACTAAAACTGAAAAGGTCTATTGAAAGAGAGTTTAGTTATAGGAAGGTTAGGAAACACCTTTGACATTTGGTGTCACACGACTAAGTGGTATTGTAACCACTATTCGTGGTATTTGAACAACCAAACTTTAATAATAACACAATTGGGTACCGAGGCAGGTGTCTGTATTGCCAGGTGAATAATTGGCGGACAGACCTGTACCCCTAATAGATGAATCCACTTTTAGCTATGCCCCGCCTACCTCTATCTGAGCTCCGCCCACGCTTTGCCCGTGTTGAGATCAATAAAACCGTGAACTTCCTGAACCTCGATTTCCAGAAAACTATACAGATAAGCTATTGAATATTTTGAAACTAATTTGACTGGGTGCTGTTGCTATCTGTAATAGCAACAACGCCCAGTCAAATTAGTTTCAAAATATTCAACATATTGCTTATTTAGTAGTACATGCAATTCGTACACATGACGGCCTATTAAGTCTTAGAGACGGACGTAGACGTAATTTAATTGTGACGTCAGCCTACCTGTGACATATTTCATTATGACGTCATATACTTGACTGACAGATTGGATTCCTCTATTATCTGATTGACACACATTCACACCGTATACTTGGGAAAATGAAGTCTGGATAATGCAACACAGGACTGGATATATCCTTAGCTAATGATTATAATGTGTGCATGGGTCCAATTTGTTACTCAAGTATCTGACGTCATACTCTAAATACATCACATGTTAGCTGACGTCACAATAAAAATGGTGTGTGCATGTCCATCACGAAAGTATATATATATATATATATATATATATATATATATATATATATATATATATATATATATATGTATATATATATATGTATATATATATATGTATATATATATATGTATATATATATATATGTATATATATACATAAATATATATACATATATATATATATATATATATATATATATATATATATATATATATATATATATATATATATATATATATATATATATATATATATATATATATGAGGCCAATCAAAAGATGGTCTCATATTATGATCTGTGCATACTTCTAGTTATTGAAATTGCTCTATAGTACAGCTCATAAAAATACGCTAACGTGTTTCCAAAACAAAGCAAAGACATGCCAGTTAGTACAATTTTGAACATAAATAAGTTAGGATAAGTTATATATATATATATATATATATATATATATATATATATATATATATATATATATATATATATATATAAATATATATATGAGCAATTTCAATAACTAGAAATATGCACAGATCATAATATGAGACCATCTTTTGATTGGCCTCTTATAAATCACGCTGCATTAGTGGCAATTATACTTCCGAGGCTAACCGAGCAAAAAACTGCTAAACTACAGGAAAACAAATTGTGTTGATGATGAGATATATCTCTTTTCACCTAAAAGATGAAATAAAATGTTTGAGTTTGTTAAAAGCATAGGCAAATGCTATTGCGTAAAGTAGCGTGCGTGCGTTGGTGCGTGCGTCTGTGCGTTGGTGCGTGCGTGTGTACGTTCGTGCGTGCGTGCGTGAAATTCAATTTCAAGTTTATTTCAACTTTAATCGGTAGCTTCTTTGGGCTGGAGGTAGGGGGGGGGGTGGGGGAGAGAGCGTGGAGGGGAGGGTGGGTGGGTGGCGAGAGAAGAGAGGGTGGGGAAGGCGAATTGGAGGAAAAGAGAGGGAGGAGGGAGAGGGGTAGAGGTGGTGAGAAGGCGGGATTCAGGGACTATCGTGTAACGTGTACATCTTTCTCCTATAGAGCTATGTGGACAGAGATGGTTACAATAGCAAAGCGACTGACACTTGTGTCAATTGGTATGCATAATATTAATTTCTAACGAGACAGCGCAGCAATGATGACGCGTGGAAAAATCTATCTGCCTGATTGAAGTCTCTTTATAATCGTTCTGGAGACACGGACTTATTATAATTCGCCTCGTCTCACACGAATTTCATACCTCGCAGGCATATTTTAAGATAAAACTGGCACATGGCCCCGACTTAATTAACATACAGGTTAAAATTCAAAAACATCCACGTTCTCCGAAAGTCAGCTGAGATCTAAAATGCAAACTAGCTTCCAGTTTAACAACTATCTATTCTGAATTCAGGACTGGTGACGCGCTTTCGAAAGATAAAGATAGAACACGTTGTGAATGTAGCCTACTTGCTAAAATAATCTTATTGATAACGATTAATTGCACCGACTATGATTAAAATCGTTTTCAACGTAATAATGGTTTTTCGGCGGGAATTTACGTACTGTAATAAAGGAATACTAACACGTATAGACTGATATAGATTATAGAATGTACTTATGTAAAATATCTTTTAATAGAAAAAAATCACAAGTACTCCATTTATGATTGTTTTATCGTTAAATATATATTCGTAATTTTAAATATATTTATACGCTATGTTGATGTTACGACGAGTACGTATAGTACTTCAGTTCAGTTGAGAAATAACTTAACATGTTTCTAAAACAAAATTAACGTACTGTGGAATATTTTAGACTTAATTTGATTGGAAGCCATTGCTGCCTAAGGCAGCAATGGCTTCCAATCAAATTAAGTCTAAAATATCCAACAGAACATTTCTTAGTGTGTTCAAAATCTTACTAAACTAACACGTTTCTATTTTGGTTTTGAAAACATAATTGCTTATTTATGAGCAGTACTGTAGAACTAGAACTGAAAGACGGTTTTCATTTAGCTACTTATGTCTCTCCATACTCCCGGTCTAACTAACACACCGGGTCTAATGGGTCTGGAGACCATCGATGCTAATCAAACCGCCCTTCTACGGTAGTGGTCACTTCCTTGTCATCCTCATATCTCTTACCACTGATGAATTCAAATTACTGGATATGAATTAGTCACTGGGGGTCAGGTCTCAAGAATACTGGGGATGAGGTAAGAGTTTATATCCACATTCATGCACAGATTTTATTGCAACTTTGTAGGTGTGGACTGGTGCATTTTCCTGATGGATGAGCACACGTCGTGTCATTTTTCTACACCCTTTCGGCTTGATTGATTACCTCAGTTTCTAAAGTAGGTCAGCATAGTAGGTGCCTGCATGTGACAATGGATCCATGACGCATATAATCAATATGAATGATTCCTCTGCTGTCCCAGAAAACGGTAGTCATCATCTTCCTGGTTGACCTGGATTGCATTGTCCCTTGGGGATCCTGCCTATTTCCACTCCATGGGCTCTTGTTTGGATTCAGGGCTGTGGTAGATCTATGTCTCATCACATGGAACTAATCTTGAGTGAAATTTCTCATCATTTATATTGTACCTAGTAAGAAGAGCCATGCTGATAGTCACACTGGCCATCTTTATTTCTGGTGTGAGCTTTCTTGGTACCCATCTAGACTACTATTCTTCATTACCAGTCCATGCACTTTGTCAATGCATTTGGGCACACTGCTGTTCCAGGCCTGTGGTATTCAAAGTTCTCTCTTTTTTGTATGTAGTTTCAAGTACCCAAACTTTCACCGTGACAGAGCTAGGGGCAGACCCGACATTGTAGTTTCAAAACTTGATGGCTGCTCTATGCACCGTTTTCTGCTTTCTGACTGATGGGTGGATGGGGTGGGGTGGGGAGGGGTGGGTGGTGTGTGTTGTGGGGTGTGTGTGTGTGTGGGGGTGGGGGGGGGTAGGGGGGGGGTTGGTGGTGGTGGTGGGTTAGTGTGATTAAACACATGTACAACAACAGCACAGTAAATATAAGAAAAGATTAAAGTTATTGCATAGACTGAGGTAGATTAACCATATAACAATTAGCATAACGAAATAATTGTTTTTTCATAGAAATCTATTAAAGCTTCTCTCAGACAAACCGGTCAAATGCACCCCTCCCATCCCACTCAATAGCGGACATGCAAACGAGCCATTCTTTCCGGGGAATGTAGTGGGGTTGGGTGGGGGTGGGGTGGGAGGGGGCAGGGGGAGCGGTTAGAGGGGGGGGGGGTGCGATAAAGGGAGGGAGGGAGGAAGGGAGAGGAGAGAGTCTTGAAGTTATCCAACGTAATTGATAATAATGTCGGTGTTCTAACATTATTGGCTGAATTAGGCGCTCTATCTAATTACGTTAATTGAACACTGACTGGTTTACGGTATACCTGTATAATATACAATGCCCGGTAGTCCACGTACTATATCATATATCGTAGTTCATTTCGACAACAGCTGTAGGCTAATCGATTTTGTGATACCAAGATATCGATTAACTCGTAGATTATTTATGACGTTGATATGTCAGAATTCTCAATTATAGATCGATATTAACAGCCGGTGCTGTCTGTTTTGCACTGAATTGTCAGAGAGTGACAGATGCCAATGTACAATACAGCTCAGAATAATTTAAAGGTGCATATTCACATCAGAAACCTCGAAAATAAAATTGTTAAAATTGTGTGCTTTTAGAGGCTTAAATTGAATGCCTAGATGTAATGAAACAGAACAAATCTTAACATATGATACTTTCATTCCATATAAATTAATATAATTTTTTAAGTTGTGAAATTGAATTAGAGACACGAGTCTCTAATTCAATTTCACATCTAAAACAATTATGTTAATTTATACGGAATGAAATCATCATATGTTAAGATATATTTCGTTTCATTACATCAATTTAAGCCTCTAAACGTACACAGTTTTAACAACTTTATATTCAAACATTTTGGTATAAATATTCACCTTTAACAATTTCCAAAGCACAATAAAACTTACTGTTCGGACATAATTTGATTTGAAGTAATTGCTGCCTTTCAATCAAATTAAGTCCAACATATTTTGAACATAATTGGATTGAAAGTTGGATTCCTATCAAATTCAGTCCACAAAATCAACAGAACATTTCTTACATCGTGTTCAAAATTGTACTAACTAACATGTTTTGGTTTTCGTCTTGGAAACATGTTAGTTATTTATGAGCTGTAGCGTGATGTGTTTGCATTGAAACCATTCTTGCTAGAAGCTGTTGCTATGTTTAGACAGCAGCAACATTCCGCGACATTGTTTTCAAAGTTAATAATACTCCAAGATATTGATTTTAAACAGAGAACCGGTGTATTGAGTATGTAATTTGGTACAAAGTAATCTATCGTTATGCTCTAATAGAGCTCATAAAGCGTACGCAGTATCATGCAGAATAGTTTCTAATTAACCCGATTGGAACCACTTATGGTTTTTTTTCAAAATATTCCCCCAGGTCTTAAAATTTAGACACGGCGTCATTATATAGGCTACGTCAACAGGTACAACAGTGGGACGGCATATTTTAAAATGTATTTAAAAGTAAAACGCCTAGATATAGGATAGGATGTTTACGAGTGCATAAATAGAGGGTCGTAAATAATTTCATCTACGGTGTAGCTCATAAATAATTTGATAATTTTGTAAAACAAAAAACCCAGAAAGAGTAAGAAATGTTCTGTTGAATATTTTGAACATAATTGAATTCGAAGACATTGCTGCGTTAGGCAGCAATGTCTTCCAATCCAATTATGTTCAAAATATTCAGTAGTACGTTTTATTTAGTGCTTGGAAACATTTTTAGTTTAGTTCAGTGATTTCTGAGGTGTACTGTAAGGACATGGCGAGCCTACTGATTTTCTTAACTAGGGATGCTCGCGTCGTGAGGTCAAACGTGTTTATTTTGAAAACAATGTTGCTGAAAGCTGTTGTTGCGTTTTAGCTTTTTAGTTTTTACCACAAATTTGGTATTTGGGACCCCACGTGCAAGTTTCCACATGCGACATGGATATGCAACAGATCGCTTCAGTATAACCAGAGTTATTGAAAATGTGTCAAACGGTTATATTTTGAGAACAATTTTGTTGAAAGCTGACATGTGTTGTTGTTGTTGTTGTTGTTGTTGTTGTTGCGTTTTAGTTTTTGACTCCAAAATTGACATACATCATTGGGACCCCACCGGCAATTTTCCACCCAAGTTTGGAGAAGATCCCTCAGGTAGAACCAGTTAATGAAAATGTCATAAGATCGAGAAGCACTGGGGAAGCACTTCCATGTTCGCATATACCCTATGTAAAAATGTGCGTCTATTTTAACCAAACAAGTGCGCTGGGTGTCCCAGTCGAGTATGCGCACGCGACGTTGCGTGGTTGACAAAGACCACTGGCCAATTTATGTACTAGCTATGCGTTAATTAATAATTAATTAGTCACTAATCCATCTGCTCTTGTGTAGTTAGTGCGTTTGTTTGCAAGCATATGGTACGTATGTGTGCGTTACGAACATAATTAATAAGGTCGCGCGGCAACATCTTCGTTAGCCATCCTACTCCTGAATACCTTAAAAGCTTTGGTTGAATAGATCTGATACTAAATAAGAAACATATTGATTATTTTGAGTACATTTTGACTGGACATCAACTTGTTCTCAAATTGGTCTCGACGTAATCAGGAGACTAGTTTTATACCAGCCAACGTGCAATAACAATTATATAATACAATGTATGTAGGCCTAAGTAGCCTCGTTATGTTATATGTTGCCAATAATATTGTTGACATTTCATGCAATTTACACCCGTCTTTCTTTATCTGTCAAAAGGTTTGAGCGACAGCA
The DNA here is from genome assembly GCA_034401795.1 of Chaetoderma sp. LZ-2023a. Classification (NCBI taxonomy): domain Eukaryota; kingdom Metazoa; phylum Mollusca; class Caudofoveata; order Chaetodermatida; family Chaetodermatidae; genus Chaetoderma; species Chaetoderma sp. LZ-2023a. The sequence goes on along the minus strand of CM067369.1, from coordinate 106,875,947 downwards.
GTGTGAAATCAACTAACCTCGTGACTTGTCAGGCCGAACGAGCAAACCAGGCGAATCTGTGCAGAAGTCGAACTGGCCAATTTTGGCCCGATAGTTAGCTGGTCATTTTCACCTTTTCATTGATCCAGACCACTGGTCATTTGGTCTTGAGCTGGATGAATGGAGGAGTCCAAGTGCTTTATGTCCAACGAAGCTTTCACCTGCAGACGAGTGGACACGGTCCTTGCAGCAGGATCTTTTATGTCAAAATGAACGCCAGTTAACGTCGCTATTTGGATGCATGTTAAGGGTAGTTAGTGTAGGTTACCCTAAGCTTTAGTAGGTTACTAGTCGCAAGCAATAGATGTTATTTTCATTATTTTCGAATTTGTTAACTATTTGTGGCTAATTCTGGTTGATATTAGCTTTAAATATAGGCCTACGCATAGTGTTTGCTACCCTGTTTTTTTTTAAAAGAAAGAATTTTGTCGATATATTACAATATATTGCGCATCTTTTGTCGTGACTGCATGTATGTCGTTTGGAGTGCTTGTTAAAGCTACAAAAAGCGTCACAGCCCATATGAAGGAGATACGCGTCAAGCCGGCCAAAGCGGCCGATAAGTACATTGGGAAGGGTGATCGCGGAGACCACCACGGGCAGGGAGCCGCTGACCCCTGCTGTATCATATATGATCCCGCGACGGACACAACATATCTACGAGGAAAACTGCTGGGAAAGGTAAGGGATCATCATCATCATCGTCGGCGTCGCCGCTGCCGCTGCCGCTGCCGCTGCCGCTGCCGCTGCCGCCGCCACTGTAACTAGTCATGAACCTATCTTGTGTGAACTTAACCTTTTAGTGGTCAAACTGACCAAAACAACTCTGCAGTGGTCTTGAGGCATGTCTATTAGCAGGTCAAGCAAACAGTATTTTTTGGAAATTTACTACTGGAATGACTGGCAGTCATTCCAGTGGTAAATTTCCAAAAATACTCTTCTCTTTACCTGCAAACGGATACTGGGTAAGCCAAAGCTTGACGTTTCTTTACCATTACCCCTTTGATGGTCAAGCCGATCAAAAATTTCAGAGGTAAATTTACAAAAGAATGGTCTTCTAATTTTAAAATTTCTTGAAAAGTGTTGACCACTAATATGCTTAATTGATATGAGTAGTATTTGTTTAGCAATTTATTATTTATCTATTAGCACATATGGAATTAATGGCCTTGTGTCTGCTGGTCTCGTACCGCCGACTAACTCATATCACCCCGCCAGCCACCCTCTCCCGGTATATGTACATTCTTGACCACTCCATAGTCCATATATAGACCCTAACCAACTTCGTGCAGCAGTATATTATTAAACATATATAGTAGGGTAGGGCCTACTATAAACATCGTCACGTAAGAGGAAGATGGTATTGCATTCGCATGCGTGCGTGCGTGCGTGCGTGCGTGCGTGCGTGCGTGCGTGCGTGCGTGCGTGCGTGCGTGCGCGCGCTAGTGCGTGCGTGCGTGTCAGTCTCTGTGTTCATGTTAAGCGCAAATATATAATTTCAGCTGTTGACCAACGACGCGAGGACCAATATCGGACCAAAAAAGGCCCCCGAAACATGTTAGTACAACACGATGTAAGAGATTTTCTGTTAGATATTTTGAACATAATTTTATTGGAAGACCTTCCTATCCAGTTATGTTCAATATATTCAACAGCAGGCTACGTTTTATTTTTTGAAAAACGTGCTAAGTTATTTCTGAGAGCTCTCTATACTGTAGCAGCCTTTATATCCGCCAAGCTCCTCTTATCGGTGAAAAAACATCGACCGCTTTTTTAGTGTGAAATTCTACTCTTGAAATTTTAAATGAAATATAAACACGCATTTTTCGGGGGAGAGTGAAAGCTATAATTTGAAAACTGCTGCAGTTTTAGAAAAAAAAAGAGGGATTGAAAATGTCACCCGTTGGCGAAACCACAATAATTTGATCTGTGTCTTTCAAACGCCACAGGCGTACTATGATTAAACACACTTCACTCTGCGTGCTAAAATAATAATAATTGATACTTTACGCGGGCCTAGTTGAAAACTTATTGAATTCTGTCGTGGTAGTTTCATTAATTGTATCGATATTTGCTTCTTTCAAGTTTTCGACTACAGCAACGACTTCCATTTTAATTATTTATGCAATATATGGGCCTATAACATCTTACGTATCTAACCCGCTTGAGGGCAGTTTTCCTGTTGTGGGTGGGTGTATAACTAAAGGGGTATTCAGGACTGGTTGAACGGGTCATCGCGGCAAAAAATCCCTGTCTGCCAGCTGCTGGGTAAACCTTTTCGCTCTAAATTTAAAAGGTTTAAAAATCCGTTTTTATGGAGCCAAAAATGGGGAAATAGCTGGATATTTTGAAAACAATTTGACTGAAAGTTATTGCTGTCTCCAAAAGCAGTGACTTTCAATTATTTTCTAAAGATTCAAACCCATTTTATTAGACGAGATTCCGTATATATCATCCGCCATGATTCAGGACTCATTTTGTAACCCCTTTAGATCCCAATCCGGATGAAAACGGCTTCTGCAGTGGTCATGTGAAAATGACCATTTACAGATCAAGTGAATGAAAATTTATCACTGGAATGACTGGCTCGATAATCGAGGCAGTAATTCCTGTGGTAAATTTTCAAAAACAGTTTTAAAATAATTTTCTAGCTTAGACATTTGAGGGTCATGGGTGAAAACAAACGACAGAATCAGCTGATTATAATATTTAAATGATTCAGCTATAATCGACAGACGATGGCTTAACTGTCTGACTGTTGCGAGTTACTAGACAATATTTTCAATAGACAGTAACTATGGCTCTGATGAATATTTTGAAAATAATTCGACTGAAAGTTGTTGGTGGCTTAGCCACCAACAACATTCAGTCAAAATCTATTCAAAATATGCAACATATTCCGAGTTAAACCCCATGAAACATGTAGGCCTAGACTTCAGAAATTAAGTAGACAAAGTTGAATTTCGTATTCATTTTTGGCCTGCCAGTTCGAGCTAAACCCACAGGCGCTGGAGCCACACGAGTTTTTTAAATTTAGCTGAGTAACAGATGCCACCAACTTTAGCGCAACTTCTGTTTTTTAAATCTTAACATTCAAATGTATTTAAATCAGTTATTAACCCCTTAACTTTTGAAATATCAGTGTCCCAAATTCAAGACAACGATATGGGAAAGCCGTTGAGAATATTTTAAAACTAATTTGCCGTGAATATGTTCAGTTAAATTCGTCTCAAAATAGTCCATCAGAAAGAATATGTCGTGTTATGTAGTCAAATGGGTGTATATAATTGAGGAATCCAGTTTCTCAGTCAATCATGAGGTCATAATCGACTGCGTCAAATGTAGGCTGACGTCATAATCAATTACGTTATGAATGACGCGATAAAGTCCGTCAGACGCTTAATAAGCCGACAAGTTGTACGAATTGTATGGCTTTACTATTTAATAAACATTCTGTTGAATATTTTGAAACTAATATTAGATTTCTCCATTGGCGTGTTCAGATGTACAAAAGTAGCCCTAATCGATGTATCTGCCTTACGCTGGAGTAACGTGAACGCGGTTTTAGTAATGTGATGTTGCGTAATTCGAGACTGTAGTAGTAATAGTACAGCTCAGTAGTTTTGAGATCGATGTCAGAAATGTATTGTTGAGTATTTTGAGCAGCAATGTCTTCCAAACTAACTATGTTCAAAATATTCAACTGCACATTTCTTGCACCCTGTTCAAAATTGTACTAGGCCTAGTTAACTAACATGTTTCTGTTTTTGTTTAGGAAACATGTTAACTTATTTGTGAACAGTACAGTACCTTATCTGTAGTTACCATGCTGTGCACGGGAGCTGTTGTGAGCGATATTAATCGATGATGTGATCAATAAGTTATATACTGTTCTCTTAATCCGTTCACCGATGAATTCCCAATATCTACTTTTCAAGGATACCAAACAGGAAAATTGTTGAATGTTTTGAAATTAATTAATAGGCAGCAATGGCTTCCAGTTAAATTAATTTCAAAATAATCAACAGAATATATTTTACATCGAAAAGAATAGACTTTTTCCAGTGATTTGACGGTGAAAGGGTTAATCCCTTAACCCTAAGGATTATTCTGGGGTATATTATTTTGAAACTAATTTGACTTGGAGATCCTAATAGAATTAGTTTCAAACTATTAAACAGCTTTTCTGTATAGTTCTCCTGAAATTGAGACTTGCTACTGATATGTCAGATGATTATGTCTGTGAATTTAGTACCCGTATCCATGTTATTTGTATCGTAAGTAGACTATTGTTTCAACTTTATAGCTCATTATTATTTATTTTTCTGAGTCTTACTTCTTTTACAACACTCCTCGCAGTGTTTTAGCTTAGTTTATCGACATGGGGTCGTATTGACGAATGGTAGTTAAGTACCAAAAGTGCGTAAATATGGCGTAAGTAAAAAAACCGCTGTAAAAAACTATTCGCCTACATTAGACGAAAATTTTGCCAGCTGTTCGTGATTACGACGTAGTCGGGTCTACTAAATGGGTGCGGGTAGTTAGGTGGGTACGTAACTTAGGCATTTTTCGTGAGTAAGGGCCATGAAACTTCGCACATTTCTGAAGTTTGGTAGCTCTGGTTGAATGGGTTGAGCGGCAATCAAGCTTCCTGTTTGACGTAGTCTATGTAGCTGCTAATCGAAGCAAAACCGATATCTGTTTACCAGACTTTTGTTAGTGCATGTTTATTTTTCGTTACATAACCGGGCCCTACATTGTGAGCTTATTTACAGTAATCCCAGATTTAGTTCTCAGAAATCTTGCTAAAACGGAACAAAGAACCCACACACAAACTGAGTAGCCATATTATTGCATAAGATTTTAAGATCATTAACATGTAGAACTGGGCAACGTCAACTAACGATTTTGAAGTCGTTTTCTGCCTTTATGTGCAAATAAATACATGTTGGAACGAATATGATTATCAACTCCATGCAGGTATATAGGCATATATTATGAGGCCATAAACACACACACACGCGCGCGCACGCACGCACGCACTGGATAGATCTGATCTGTCAATCAAGTATATGACGTCCAATCATAATTCCTCGTGAATGACGTATCTAGGTTCGTCATGTGTGCGACTTGTATGCCATTATCATTTAATAAACATTCTGGTTACTATTTTGAAACTAATTTGACTGGACGCTGTTGACTGCCACAGCTCCGTCAAATTAGTTTCAAAATAGTTAACAGGTTGCCTGTGCAGTTAGTTAGCTAGTTACCTTGAAACTGATATTCTGGGATTTCAGGATTCGAAGTATATAACTCGATCCCAACACGCGTAAGGCGTGGACAGAGCTTATCTAGAAATGGGCGTGCCATAGATAGAAATGTATTCCGATATTATGACGGTACGCGCCACGTTAGACGTAACTTAGACGTATGTTAAAAATAACGTGAACCTGAACTTATATTGGAAGGTAGGCAATACCTTCTTTAATATGCAGCCAGCTATCGGTGTGGTGGTGCATACATATGACTTGTTATAGCTGCACGTTCCTTACACCCAAACATTCGTCAAATAGAGGGATTCCACTTTATATGCCTGTTGGAATCGATTTGAAACTTTGAAACCTGAATTCCCAGAATGCAATATGTTAATTTACTGAAACTAATTTGACCATGGCTGTAACAACTTCCAGTCAAATTAGTTGCAAATATTCAACAAAATTTTTATTCAGCTGTAAGTTCATCAAAGACAGGCAATTTGTACACGTTCGCGACTAACTTTAGTTCGATTCACCCGTTTGCCATCTGACGTATTTGATTATCACTCGGATACTTGAGTGATATATCGGATCCTTCCATTGTATACAGGCACATATTTACATATTTCTAATCGATCTTCTGGGAGTAGTTAAAAGTCCAAAACAGCGATAGCAATGATTAGGAATAGGGTCTTGAGTAACTGTTAGCCCTCACACACACATTTATGCAGTTGTTAGCAGATTAAACATGCCCCACAATTCCTGGACTAGCACGGGCGCGGTCCATTCTAACACATACCAGAATCCGGGCTTATTCAAATATGTAATGGCAGTACCATACAGCTCATAAATAAATTAAATGCTTTCAAAACAAAACAAAAATAGAAACATGTTAGTATAAGTTTAAACACGATGCACATAATGTTCTGTTGGATATTTTGGACTTAATTTGATTGGAAGCCATCGCTGCCTTAGGCAGCGATGGCTTCCAATCAAATTAAGTCCAAAATATTCAAAAGTAGGCCCCTATATATAAATTTATTCTGGAAACATGTTAAAGAATAATCCCGGGATGGGTAAAAGCGTACTTATTTGAAAAACTATTATATGATTAACATATTGGGTCTTAGATAACTACAATAGAAAAATAATATGAAGAATTATACTATCGTAAACTTGGGATTATTTTGTCTCCCGGGCGGAGTCATTTTCTGGCAACGAGTTGTACTGTAAACACGAGGCGTATGAATGTTTGGGCATGTCACTAGGGATATATATACACACACGCTGGGAGGAATTAGCGTAATGCCAAGTGTCAGTCAATTCACGTGCACTTTGATCTGCAGGTTGTAATTGTGTGAAGGTTTCTAGCAGCTGTGTTTGTATAACATCACTTCTGACAATCCTTATAAGCAACCTCCTACTACCACGTGATTGAATGGAGCGAACCGATATGTCATTCAAGTAATATAACGTCGTAATCAATCAGGCCACATGTTAACTGATGTATATAGCTCCGCTATGAAAATCGAAGTCCGTAACTAGTGCACGAATTGTATGTTTTAAATGAATTTATAATTTAATAAACATTCTGTTGACTAATTTGACTGGGAGTTGTTGTTGCGTTGTTAAAGCAAGTCTAGATGAACGTTCGACTCTTCGCTGACGCCGCAATACTTTCACACAGAATCGCTGCAGTGGTTCATGCCGAAACTCCCCAAAGATACATGGGCAACCTTCAAAGCCGTAAAGGATAACTAATCCCATCTCTTGATAACTATTCAGGTGGTCTAACACGCCGCTCATAAACTATCCACGTAATTTTAAGCCTTTAATCATGGCGGTAAGGAAAGATATTCAGGCTTTAGTATTTAATTGTTGGTACATTTTCTACCCTATGATGGCTGTCATGATTTACTTTTCAACCAATCAGAAAAACATCTAGTGTGTCTGCCTTGGTATATATACGCGCAGTCATAGAGGCGCCAGGTAGTTTGGCGATGTGGTATAAAAGCAATTCTACATGTAATCCGTTGACTATTTTGAAATTAATTTGACTGGAAGTTGTTGCTGCCATGGACAGCAGCAACTTCCAGTCAAATTAGTTTCAAAATATTCGATGGGATGAGTATTACATAATAAAGAATGTAATGCATTGGCGCTTACATGACATCACACACTATAGCTTGAGGAGACAAAATGGTGGCGGCCACTGTTCAACATTTAGGCGATATTACAAAGCAGATAATTGCGATACAGATCAGGGAATGTGACTGAATGTAAATGATATGGAATCTATAAACCATATTCTATCGGTGCAATACAACATTTGAGATGAGATTAGCATCGCTTTAAGAGGTAATTGCTAATGGAATCCAATGCGCCGTAACGCAAAAAGTGTCTACTTTTGGAAGCATTGTTTCTGATATCTAATGCTGTAGCATAGCTGTTTTTTACCCATAAGTTGGCATTACGTCTTAGAACCACACGTACAAACATCAACCCAAGTTCAGAAAAGACGGCACCATTAGAGTTATTAAAACTGCTTTAGAATGTAAACAATGTTGCTGAAAACGGTTGCTGTTGCATTTTAGCCTTTGGCCACACAATATGTGTTCGGGACCCCACGGGCAAGCATCCAACAAAGTGTGGAGATGATTGTACGAGTAGAACCAGAGTTATTGAAGAATGCGTAAAACTGTCTATTTTGAATACTGTAGCTGTTGCATTTTAGCTGCTGATTCCAGAATTGGCATACCCATCATTCGGGACCCTACAGGCATGATTTCGTCTACATTTGGAGAAGATCCCCCCAGTAGAACCAGTGTTCTTAAAAATGTCTTAATAACAAGAAGCAGCACGACGTGCTCGCATTTACCCTTGTGTCTAGCTTCAGCTAAATACATTCGGGCCACATCACCTCCGATCTGAACTGGACACACCGCATCCGCACCGTCATAGTGCTCAAAGGCTACCAGTGCTTGTGCGCTCCTTCATCGTAACATCAAAAGCTGCTCACAAAAACATCAAATTACGCTGCTACACCTCCGTAGTCAGTCCACTAGGCTACTAAAGTATTCGTCGCCAATCTGGGATTCATTCCAAGCAAATCACACAAGTAGAATGTATGAATTCACTTTTAGCTAGGCCCCCACCAATCTCTAGGCAAGCTCAGCCAACGCTTCGCCCGTTTTTGTATCTATCGAACCCTGAACTCCTGAATCTCAATTTCCAGAAAACTATATAAGTAAATTGTAGAATAGTTTGAAACTAATTTGACTGGGTGAACTTGCTGCTGCAGCGACCAGTTAAATTAGTTTTAAAAAAATGACTTAATTGATGGTGACGCCAACCTACATGTGACATAATGTATTATGACGTCATATATTTGACTGCCAGAATGAATTCCTCTATTGACGCGGTCCAGAGGTGAGCCGCATGGTCTGTAACAAATAACCACTCGCGTGAAAAGCAGCATAGTTACACAATTATGGCACATCTCGTGTGGGACAACCTGCCTTCCAGAAGAAAATACAACAAAGCCACTCTACTGTATAAGTTGGTGAAGGACTTGGTCGAGGCTCAATAAGTCGAATCTACAGAAAACAACTGCCAGGACATGATGCGAAATTCATCATCCCACAGATAAATCATAGAATCTGACTGTCACTTATTCCTACCTGTCTCTGGCATAGATTTCCTCTGGCCGTGAAAACCACAGCCGTCCTTTAAAGCGATGCTAATCTCATCTCAAATGCTGTATTGCACCGATAGAATATGGTTTATAGATTCCATATCATTCGTATCTTGTCACATTCCCTCATCTGTATCGCAAGTATCTGTTTTGTAATATCGAGTAAATGTTGAACAGTGATCGACACCATTTTGTCTCCTCAAGCTATTGTGTGTGATGTCATGTAGGCTCCAATGCATCACATTTCTTTATTATGTAATGCTCATCCCATTGAATATTTTGAAACTAATTTGACTGGAAGTTGTTGCGGCCTATGGCAGCAACAACTTCCAATCAAATTGGTTTCAAAATATTCAACGGCTTACCTGTAGAATTGCTTTTATACACATTGCCAAACTATAGCTGGCACCTCTAAGACTGAGCGTATATATCGAGGCAGAAACGCTAGGGTTTTTCTGATTGGGTGAAAAGTAAATCATGACAGCCACCATAGGGTGTAGAAATGTACCAACATTTAACTACTAAATCCTGAATAGCTTTCCTTAGCGGCGTAATAAAAAGCTTCAAATTACAAGGATAGTTTATGACCGGCGTGTTAGATCAGCTTAATAGCTAACAAGAGATGGGATTAGTTATCCTTTAAATTGCGACTGCAAGCAAATCACAATCCCAACACGTGTGAAACGTGGACGGAGCTTAGCTACAACAGGGCGGAGCGTTGATAGAATGGAGGGGGCTTTTCTAAAATCGATCGGTTTATCGTTTTAAAAGAAATATGTGGTTGTTACTAAAACGAAGACCCGGGGTTGGGTATGAAACTTTAATGGCGTATATCGGGTCCCTGTCAAGCAGGTCCCATTCACGCCATAGAAAAAACGAAGACCCAAAAATGAAGATGGAAGATACTAAAACGAAAACCCAAGTTACTAAAACGAAGACCCAAAACGAAGATGGAAGATGGAAGATCATCTTCCTTTTCCGATTCTAAATAAAAAATAAACGCTAGAAAACGGTATACATTTTGTAAATTCCACTGACGATGTATTTCGTACACAGAAATATTAAAAAGTAATTTAACACTTGTCTCCACTTATTAATCTGGAAATATTACATACACGCACGCACGCACGCGCGCACGCACAACCATCCCATATACTACTGCGTAACTAATGTTTTCATAACATAAGTTGTAGCAAAAACTATCACCAGTTCCGTGGATACTATAATACAACGTGATAATATTCTGTGTCCTGTATGTAGTCCTACAGCTGCGCAATATAGTACAGGTAACAAAAGCCTGATTCCGCGAGAGGCCTACTAACCCGGAACATAAATGACAGCTAGGTCCTGTTATTCTGTTCCGGATTAGTACGCCGTGCAGCATGCCTACAGCTCACGAATAGGTTAACATGACACCGTGCAGCATGCCTACAGCTCACGAATAGGTTAACATGACACCGTGCAGCAGGCCTACAGCTCACGAATAGGTTAACATGACACCGTGCAGCAGGCCTACAGCTCACGAATAGGTTAACATGACACCGTGCAGCAGGCCTACCGCTCACGAATAGGTTAACATGACACCGTGCAGCAGGCCTACAGCTCACGAATAGGTTAACATGACACCGTGCAGCAGGCCTACAGCTCACGAATAGGTTAACATGACCCCGCGCAGCAGGCCTATAGCTCACGAATAGGTTAACATGACACCGCGCAGCAGGCCTACAGCTCACGAATAGGTTAACATGACACCGCGCAGCAGGCCTACAGCTCACGAACAGGTTAACATGACACCGCGCAGCAGGCCTACAGCTCACGAATAGGTTAACATGACATCGTGCAGCAGGCCTACAGCTCACGAATAGGTTAACATGACATCGTGCAGCAGGCCTACAGCTCACGAATAGGTTAACATGACACCGCGCAGCAGGCCTACATCTCACGAATAGGTTAACATGACACCGTGCAGCAGGCCTACAGCTCACGAATAGGTTAACATGACACCGTGCAGCAGGCCTACAGCTCACGAATAGGTTAACATGACAGCTAATTTATTAACATGTTAATAAGAAGTGCTCTGTTGAATATTTTGAATATAATTTGACTCGAAGACATTGCTGCCTAAGAGTACGTTTTATTTTGCTTTGAAACATTCAAAGTTATTTCTGAGCCGTACTCTAGTCACGAAAGATTACTAGTTTGATACGGGACATATAAAAAAATATAAATTAAAAAAAAGCATTACACAACTAAGCATACAGATGTTGTTTTGATAACTGTCATTTAAATTGCTACATTACAACCCAGAAATAACGTAACACGTTTCAAAAGACAAAATAAAACGAAACCTACTTTTGATTATTTTAAACATAATTGGATATTCCAACCCAGTTATGTTCAAACTATTCAACAGAACCTTTCCTACATCGTGTTCAAAATTGTAGTAACTGTTTTGAAAACAATTAAGTTGTTTGTGAGCTGAACTGGAGTCCTGTGTTGTGTAGCTAACATGTCAAATGTAAGCGCCACCACCACTACACCCATTGCAGACAGCGAGTACTAGGCTTGGTGGTCAAGACATTACTCGCAAATACTCATCGATACTGGGGAAATGATTATAGGTGCCGATATTCCTATTGTACCCAAATACCATGCCAAATTTCTAAAGTTGCGCACTCCTACCACTGATTACTGAAGTATTATTGACAGACTATTGTCGCTACAAGACTTTAATATGCACAGTGCAGCTAATAAATAAGTTAGATGGTTTCCAAAATAAACAACAACAACAACAACAACCACAACCACAACCACAACCACAACCACAACCACAACACAACAACAACAACAACAACAACAAGATGTTAGTACAGTTTTGAACACGATCTAAGAAATGTTCCGTTGAATACTTTGGATTTAATTTGATTGGAAGCCATTGGCAGCATTGTCTTCCAATCAAACTAATTCCTAAATATTCAACGGAACGTTTTAGTTTGTCTTGAAAACATGTTAAACTATTTCTGAGCTGTTCTGTAACTGTTACTCTGAAGTATTCATTCGGTCTCCAGCGTCCAGCCAACTTCCCACAATGCATTGCACTTACTACTGTTTAACGTTAAGCGGAACCTGTACCAGGATCAGTTTTCTAGTTAACGTTACACTGTAGTAAGCGTCTGTATTGTGGGATGTTGGCCGAAGACCGAATGGTTCCATTGAATCTGAAATACGGCCGTTTTAAGCATGAAATGGGTCAAGTTCGTAGATTTTGTTTCCGATGTCCCTAACGATCCCTATCTTAGTAATGGAGTTCACAATATGTAACATGGTAACGGGACCCACATGTCACCTTGTGACTTGGGCGTATTAAACAAATGAAATGAAATGAAATGCCTGACAAAACACAAACGCGTCATGTGTGTATGGCTATTAAGTACTGGACTACAGGTGCAACCACAATAGCCTGTTGCCTGGCCAGTGCGCGCCCATCGTCGCCGAGAAGATGAAACCCAACACAGTCGCAACCCCAGTGAGCACATTCGCTACTCGCCCATATTCGTGCTGCTAATATAAAGAAAATGGGCTTTACTTGACATACAAATTGCAAAATTAGTTTACCCGCCATCTGTGTGATTTGAAACTCACTCAAACTTGTTTGAAATTATCGTTATAGATTGATATTGAAACAAGTTTTGCCTCGCGAATCGGGGATAGGCTTTGATGTTGACTTTAAATTGAATGAAAACAAGTTTTGAATCGCCTCAAAATATAAAATTCCACTGGGATAATTAGCCATCAGTGATAAAGAGCATTGGTCTTTGTGTATCGTGACTAGGAGCGCATCATCTTGCTCACGTCAGACGACTGTGGCCGCATGACTCACAGGGATGCACGTGGCACGAGATAATGGCAGCCACTCTGTTATTGCTTTTGTTACGAAGTTGTATAAGTTTAGTGTTTTTTTCATACATACGACTATTACCGACTATGCATATTGCATAAACTAGTATCCTACGGCTCGTTTGAAAAGTGTGAGTACAATTTGACTGACGAAATTGCTGCTGCAGGCCTTCTAAGCATTATTGCTCTCAAAACAGTCAACATACATCACTAGATAGGGCAGTGGAATTTTAAACCCATTTCCTAAAAATGCAGGCGGAAATGTGCTAATGACATCATCTTACACGTTTAATTATGATGACGTTTCTCTTCAGCTGATGACATCTGCGCGCGACATTTTTCAATTAAAATACCCAAGGAACGTTTCGTATTAAAAGGAAAGTTCTGTACTCTTTTGTCCTGTCATCCTTTCTTTACACTGTCATATTAGACACAAAGAAATGTGAATCATCACTTTGACGGTTGGTTAGCAGTTAGCTCCCAGCTTTTCATTGACCCATATTTAATTCTTTTTTAAATGCCAATTTAATCTAAAGCTCAAAGGCTGAATTATACGTCCAATTATACGGGTTGTTCCTATTATAGACCGAGTTCATTGAAGCGCAACCACTTCTGCTTGCTTATCAGTAGGAGAAATGTTTGTTATGATTATGAAAAAAACATGTCGTTTGTATGTAGGACACAAAAGTTGCTTTGCTTGTTAAGGGTAGAGACATACTATGCTAAAATATGTTTCTTAGAAATCCCAGAACTAGTAACTTTAACAAGGGATTCTCGGTAGGTGGGCGTAACCCTTAAAATCTATGTTTTCTGTATGCTCCGGACATAGAGCAGTAAAGTAATAAATAAAGAAAAGAAAGTGCCCTATACAAAGCAACGACCATGCAGATTCATGACACATTTCCTACTAATAGAATTTAACCCGGTGGACCCTGAATTCCCCGAATGAATCCCAATTTCAAGATTATTATACTGGTAATCTGCTGAGTATTTTGAAACTAATTTGACAGGAAGCTGTTGGTGCCATAGGCAGCAACAGCTCCACGTCCATTTAGTTTCAAAATATGTAATATAATAATTATAAAGTTGTGAAAGGATGCTTGGTGTTTGGACTTCCTGGTTGAAAGCGTTAATAATGTACAGTTTGTAAACGTCTATGCTTCCTACTATCATCGCCCGAGGCAGAAGGATTAAATAAAGAATATCAAGATTTTATAATTGGGCAAAAATCCACAAGCTACTGCTGATACCGTTTCCGGCTTACAAATTCAGTTAGGGTAATTTTAGCTATGCGTATTTTACTATACGTATACAATTTTAATTTGATGGATAACACCTTTGCAACGGTGCACCTGTACACGCTGTTATTCTATGGTCATAACTTCTACCAGCTAGTAATCGGAGCTTAGCCTATGTGGGTTGGCGGTTGATCTATTCACGAGTCAGAATATTCTCATTGATGCCACGAAAATATGTTAGTTAGGCCTATTAGTTTACCACCCACTTAGGATAGAGGCGGAACTGTGAAATTAGCATGTGACTTAACATTTTTGAGATGGTGGGAGTGAGAGATCGAGGGAGAGTGATTATTTGCGTATTTTAAAGTACTTTAGACTTCCGGCGAATTAGACATTTTTGGATTATGAGTTGTTCCACATTGAGTGAGGATGCTCGCTCAAGTATCTGACGTCATAATCAAAACACATCATGACGTTCCTCTGTCAAGTAATGGGACAGCACACGTCCGAATGGAGGAATTCAGTTTACCAATCGATCATAGGACGTCATAGTCAACTACGTGACTTCTAAGATGGCGTCATAATCAATTGCGTCATCAATGACTTGATTTTTGTGGGTCATAAACGCTTAATAGTCAGTTAAGTTGTACGAATTGTAAGCATGTACTATTTAATAAACATGCTGTTGAATATATTCGGGGAATTTGGTTTTTAACGGGTTAAATTCATATCTAAGCTCCACCGACACTTTCCAGTGTTGAGATCGATCGATCCCTATCAATTTCCAGAAAATTATACAGGTAAGCTGTTGGATATTTTGAAACTAATTTGACCGGGCGCTGTTGCTGCCACAGCGCCCAGTCAAATTAGTTTCAAAATATCCAACAGCATGCTTATTTAGATAGTAAAGGCATACAATTCGTACAACCTGACGGACTATTCCGCATTTAAGCTTTAAATCGAGTCATTCATGACGTAATTGATTATGACGTCATCGTACACGTTATTTAGTTGATTATGACGTCATGATTAATGGATAAACTAGAACCCTCCATTATTAAAGGAAAATACGGCTGTCATCTCTGGTAAAAGTGGTGTTCGATGACAACATTACAGTTTACGATATTGTGCGCTACAGCAGAATAACAAGCTAATTTGTATAGGTAGATCTGCATTTCTACGATACAATCTAGTTTCTGGGAATTCGTGTTTCAAATTTTACATGCATAAAGTGGGCGGAGCTTATCCAGAAATAGGCGGGGCATAGGCATGTCACGAAGGCTTCGACATGCAGTCACGGGATATAGTTATAAATGTCACTGCATTCGTGCATAAAAAATGAAGAAAGTTATTCCTTTTAGACATGTGACATTGTTGAACGTCATGGGCCCCCAAAAGCAGGTGTCCGTTATAGACAGGCCGGGTGGCACGCCTTCTTTATTTGTGTCTCCTCGAAAATAAAATAAAAAGGCTTTTAAACATCGTCGCGATTAGGCGACTAAATAAAGAAGCTACGTATGCCCAGACGCTCCGTTTGAACTGCCTTGTACAATGTCTTATATAAAAGTCCTTTATCAATAGCAGACGTCCTCAGTCTTTTTAACACAACTGTACAAGGATAGAAGTTCGGATGTCGTCAAATCCAACTAAAGGCGCTCAGGTTAACATCCGATGCAAATACGTGGAGCAACTTCCCATTCATAACTTAAGAAAATGTCTTTGATTTTTTGTCTCATACGTATGCGCTTGCGTGTTGTCCCAGTTTAATAAACATTACATCCCACCCACCCTTTCCCATATACCAGAGAAGACGGGTGCCTACCTACCCTGTCTACCCTACCCTGTCTAGTTTACTGAATGTTATCAGTATAACGCACTCTGATAGCCTTTGCTTATTGATCTAAGATTCGTATTTGTTGACAATAGCTGCTCTGGGCATTCAGTAACTTCGTGTGGGCATGGTTTGATGGTCACGGTGACATTGGCTATAGTTCACTGCTAAACGGTTGTTACCTCGGTGTATGATACTTAAAGCAACGACGACGATGATAGCGGCGGCGGCAGCAGCAGCAGCAGCAACAGCAGCAGCAACAGCAGCAACAGCAGCAACAGCAGCAGCAGCAACAGCAGCAACAGCAGCAGCAGCAGCAGCAGCAGCAGCAGCAGCAGCAACTAGAATCACAGTAAAACGTATTACTATAACTGACGCTATGTTAGTCATGATGGTGATTCTGTAAGACGGGTGGTCATGTGACCCCCCCCCCCCCTACCATCACGTGACCATAAAGATATCTACAATAACGAATGAGTTCCAGTGACAACGCGTAATGGCCCACGCAGTACCCGTTCCCTGAAAACGTATTGGCCCGGTATTGTTCCAGTACCGGCACAGTAGCCCACTTTATTTGATTTTAGTTTACGAACAGGATTGACGTCAGGATGAGGCACACTGTGTATTGCGTGTTGGAATCAATTTATATACATTGAATCCTGATTTCTCAGAATACCATTTCAAGGTAATTATTCAGGTAAACTGTTGACTATTTTAAAACTATTTTGACTCGGTGCTGTTGCTGCAACAGCGCCAGCAGCACCCAGTAAAATTAGTTTCAAAATATTCAACAGAATGTTTATTCAATTGTAAATTCCTCAGACATACAATCTTCAATGTTCGTGACGGAGTTATACGCCCCTCATATGCACAAATGTAAATAGCCTTGGTGAAGAAAGATAACTGAAACTGAAACTGCATAGTGATTATGACGTCACCTTCCTAGTGCCACAATTGATTATGACGTCATATACTTGAATGACAGATCGGATCTCCATTCAATTTCATATCAAATTGAATTAGGCCCTATCGCACGATTTTATATATATATATATATATATATATATATATATATATATATATATATATATATATATATGATTTCAAATATAGACTACTTTACTATTAATAGGCCTGTTAATTTGCGCAAATGATAAGTGGGAAGTAAATAGATATAGGCATGAATTATACGGTTGGTGTTTTCACATTTCTACGATTAGCAAACTGATTAGCTAGTAATAATACAGTAAATATTAATAATAATAATAATTAGAGGAAGAGCTCCTAATCTGGCTATTATTCGCTCAGAGTGGTTGATTTATAGTCCTAATATAGACCTTTGAACAAACAGTTGACCACTTGCACAAGTTCACCGTCCCCCGGTTAGGCCGTTCCAAAATAGATTGATAAGATTTTATTAATCTATACAATGATAATTAATATGCGATATGGCGACAGTAAGGACTGTCCACAGTGAACAACGCGTGACCCGTCACCAACCGTTAACTCTAATCCTCAGAGTTGTTCAAGAGCGGTTGAATCTTCACATGGCAAATGTGCATTTGCAGAATATCTTTTGAAAATTTATCACTGAAATGACTGGCTCGATTATCGAGCCAGTCATTTCAGTGGTAATTTGTCAAAAATAGTCTTCAATAATATTATAGATAATCTTATCTCTCTATAAAATCTGCTTTGCTCTTTTCAAGTTTTATTTCGTATTCCCAGGTCACATCGTGACTTTAACCCTCAAATTTGTTCAAGAACATTTAGATTTTTTCATAGAAAATGTTCATTTGCAAACCAAAGTTCATTTGCAAACCATAGGAAGATTATTCTTGACATTTTATCACTGGAATGTCTGGCTCGCTTATCGAGCTAGTCATTTCAGTGGTAAATTTGCAAAAAAATTGTCTTCTCCTGCCCTGCAAATGGACATCCTTCAAGACCACTGCAAAGGCCTACTTTGGCCAGCTTGACCAGTAAATGGTTATTATCTCTGCCGTAGAATTATATTCTACATTCTACAATTAAGGTTTTGATAGCGAGTTCATATTCTTTTGTTTACCCGCTGTTTGAGCATACCCTCTGCGTTATTATCCTGCATATGACTGTCAAGGAAGCGTGATCGATATTCCCTTAGACAACGGAGGGATCGGCTCTGTCGCTTAAGTATATGACATCATAATCAATTACGTCACACGTAGACTAACGTCTCAATCAGTACGACGTATTATAGCGGGATTAAGCACATTTGGGGCCCAGGGCTAATTAGTTCGCCGGGCCCTTATCAGGTTGGTCGAGTAATTAATGACGAATGCTGCTGCTGCTGCTGCTGCTGCTGCTGCTGCTGCTGCTGCTGCTGCTGCTGCTGTTGTTACTGCTGCTGTTGTTACTGCATTTGGGGCCCAGGGCTAATTAGTTCGCCGGGCCCTTATCAGGTTGGTCGAGTAATTAATGACGAATGCTGCTGCTGCTGCCGCTGCTGCTGTTGTTACTGCTGCTGTTGTTACTGCTATTGACTGTCAATTTTTGGAAATTACTTGGAAGCTGTTGTTTCCTTGGTCTGTCAAAGTTGAAATACTTAACATGACTCTGCAAATTGTTCGCGTAAAATCGTGATTCATATCACAATATCTACAGTAGGCCTCTACAGCTTATAAATAATATAAAAACAAAAAACAGAAACAAGTTTATAAGTACAATTTTGAACACGATGTAAGAAATGTTCTGTTGAATATTTTGAACATAACTGGAATGGAAGACATGGTTACGTCTTGCTTAAAAATATTCAACAGTAAGTTTATTTTTCTTTGCAAAAGTGTTAATTTATTTCCGACCTGTACTATATGTAATACTTCTGCAAATTGAATTAAAATTTGAAAAGTCATAACCCTTGCAACTCCAGTGTCTAAATTTCAAGACAACTATATACAGGGCAGCTGTTGAATATTTTAAAACTAATTTAATTGGAAAGCTGTTGCAGCAACAACTCCCAGTTAAATTAATTTCAAAATATTCAACAGAATATCTCTTATATAATTCCCGTACAGAATGTCTGTTCTGGTCTGTAAAGCTTAAGGGCCCGAGTCTAACTTAAGCTGTATGGATTTTCTACCAAATTAAGTTTAGCACATGCTTCGCAAGAATCAGCACACGGCTCCGTCGTTATTGACCCTCTAAGACGATATCCAACGTGATAAATAACAGAAACATTTGATGAAACTAGTAAAATGGTGGGTAGAGCAAAATCGTGATTAAAAGAAAAATTGTGATTATAGACAAAATGGTGAATATAGAAAAATTTTGAATGTGGAAAAAATCGTCTATCTCAGCATTGAACCAAGATAAGGATGATTACAAATAGTGTCAAACCAAAATAATTTGATTTTCATAATTTAATTTAGCCATTAAAATGTGAGCAGACACTATCTATTATCCCCCTCCAATGCCCCACCCACAAAATCCCAAACAATACCATTGTAATGATGACAATCTGTAAGGAAGAAAGTTGAAAGAAAAGAAAAGAAAGGGGATGGAGAAAATGCATTTAGTTTACCAATTTTGGTCACGTAGAAGTAAGGCGTTAGGCCTATATACAAAAGCTGCTAACTTTTGGACTGTTGAGCGAGCTGCTATTACTTTTTAACAACTGGGCATAGAATTCACCTTTCTCCTTCGATCAATACTCACCATTCTGTTACTTCTGATATACAGCTGGCTCTGACAGCGGCTCTAGGACTATAGACTTAGAAAGCTTTACCGACTCCTGGGAACCGGGTACTCGGCTCCCAACTGCCGAGTACCCGTTTACCATAGAGCTCATTCTTGTTTGCATAGCGACAAGAGCAATACATGCTTTTTGCATTAAGGATTTTAGTGTTTTAAAATAATCTAAGTCTTTAATCAGTGATAGTTTGTGTGTTCTGAAAGGATTAACTAAGGACTATGGAGAATACCGCCCAAGAAAACCAGGTTGTATTGTTCTTTATTATCCATAGTTAAAAGACTTAGGTCTCTAAATTTCGTTGTGTCGCATGTTCCAATTTCTGTCCCCATAGAATCTGGGACGTGTGCTAACAACGATATATGCCAGACGATCGCCTTCTTTAAACCCCAACAGGCGATCGGCAGATATGAAAATAGGTGTTTGCTACGGTATTTCTAACACGAATATCGGCTGACGTCGTTCTCCGTAGAATCCGAGCGGGTGACGTCACACCCGGTCGCTCGGATGTTTATGTGAAGAAAAATTTTTCATTAATTCGCGCATCTTATTCTGGGTGCTGCGTACTAAAAATGGTACCGGAAACTTTAGAATGATCAAGTTTACGTGTGATCACGATCGGTTTGCAATGATCGGTGGTTTCAAAATTCTTGAGTAGATGTGTGGTCTGCGGTTTTACCGTGTGAGACAGCAGTTTTGTTATACATTTTGTTGTTTTCTTCACATATCGTGCTGCGTTCGTTAGGAGTATAATTTATATTGATTAGTAAATATACCCTGAATGCTATGCGATATGATTCCTGGAGCCGTTACACATCCTGGAGGATCTATTATGGGTGTGTTGTGCCCGCCGCGTACTTGTCGTCATAATCAATGCGATCGTTGTTGTAACGTGGCGGGGTGGGGTGCGGGGAGGTTACGGTTAATTTATGAGTCAAATTATTTGAAAATTAATTGTCTGCCTTCCATCCGGGTCTCGTTCCGCTTGTTTATTGTAGGTTTGTGCTTATTTTATAGGCCAAGCCAGCCCCGCCATCATGTGACGACTGCCATAAGTTTGTCCGTGTAATGTTCAAGGACCATGTCTGTTTTATGTGTGCCCTGTGTAATATAGATCATAGGTGTAATGTTTGTGCAGTGTGGTCCGTCGAAACGATGGTTAAGTTCCTTTCCCAGAAGGACTTGGCTGGGTCTGACGCGGGGTCAGGCGGTCCGAGAGTAAATCGTGGAGCGCCCGGTTCGGCCGGTGCGGGTGCTCCACGTCCCCAGCTGGAGGTGGCGGAGATGGCACCGCCGGCGTGGTTTGGTCCGGCTCTGCAGGATTTTTCTGCATAGCGTTCTGACCACGCTGGTGTCGTCCCTGCTACCAAAGGTTGGGGGGCAGTTTCTCCCCATGCCTGGTACGGATCCTGTCCTCGGACAGGATTCTGGACTGGTTACCGAGGGGGCCGTCTCGTACGGCCCCCTGGCAGTCCCGTCTGGCTTCGGCCAGACGGGTTTCTGTTTCTCTGCGGCCACCTCCGGGTGGTCCAGTAGCGGTGGCCGGTCCGTCAGGTGTGGGAGCCGTCCGCCAGGACGGTTCCACGGTTGACTCGTCTAGTGACGACTCTTCGGAGTCTGAAGACGAGGAGGCCGAGGAGGAGAGGTTGCTGCGGCCCGTGAAGCCGCAGGTGGAGAATATGGAGGTTGATTCCGTCCTAGACGGATCCGGCCTCCATTTGTCTGGTTTGGCGCAAGCCAGGTCAGCGGCTCCGCCTGTGGCTGAGGCAAATCCGTTACCGTGCACCGGTTCCGTGCGGCTTGGTTTGGCACCAGCCGTCACGGGAACGGGTGTGCCGAGCCGGGCGTGGTACTCACCTATCTCGCCTGGTCCGGCAGTCGGACGTGGGGTGCCGTGGGCGCCCGTGTCCGGCTATGGTTCCGCGACTGCTACGGGTCCGTACGGTTTTCCGTGTGGACCTACCCCATGGACCGGAGTGTTTCATGGGGTGGCGGCGGAACCGTGTGGTACCGGAGTGCCTGGCGTGTCAGCCGTGGCTCCTTGCTGGGAGGCCGTGGCTGGCAGACCCGTGAGCACGTCAACGGGTGACGTGTTTGCGGGGGTGTCTTCATCGGAGGTAGATTGGTCAGATGCTCTGGCGTGGCTAGCCAGGGTTGACCCGTCTGTGGTTTCGGCCACGGCCGATGAAGATGCACCCCGTCCGTCGGTTGCGTCGATCAGGACGGGGATTTTGCCCGCGGCCCGGATCCAGTCAGTGGGACTGGATCCACGGTTCATAGAATGGTTGGATGCTATTTATAGCAAACAACTGATGACCAAGGGTCAGCTCCCTGCGGCCTCCAGGGAGGTGCGGGCAAGATGTCGTATTCCGCGGGGGGAATACGACAGGTATGGTGTAGTCCCGTCGGTCACGGAGTGACCGATGGGTACTGGGCGTCCAGAGTGCCGTGCCGGGTCACCCCGGTCCGGCACTTGTGGACAAGTCTCAGGTACACCAGGAAGAAGTCCTGTCCCTAGCGATGAGGGTGTGAGGGCAGCGATGAGCGCTGTCAACCACTCTTATCGTCTCCTTCAGTCGGTGTGGGCTGAAGCGGGGCAGGCCACCCTGTGCCACCTGTGGCGCTTTCATGTGTCAATGACGGCCTGGTGCTGTCGATGGACGCATTGGCAAGGGTGCAAGCGCGTGTGACGAAATCCAGGAGGCAAATGGTCATTGACCATATGCGTCCGGCTACGGCAGTCAGGGAGCGTCTCCTTGGGACACCCCTGACAGGGCCTAGCATCTTCGGTGGCCAAGCGTGGGCCATCTTAGAGGATACCGCCAGTATCGCGCAGAATCGGTTAGCGGTAAACCTACAGCTAGAGCTAGTGCGACAAGCGCATGCACTAGGGCCTGTGGGGAAACCGCTAACGGGACAACCTTCAAAGGAGCAGAAGAAGCATAAGGGCAAGGCGAAAGCTAGGCCTGTTGCGACTTCTGCTTCAGCTGGGATTTCAGAGCCGCCGCCGGCGAAGAAGCCCAGGAAGGTTGTAGAGGCGCCTACCCTCCCCAATGTTGCTCCTGACCGCCCTAGAGGTGGGAAGGGCAAGGGGAAGGGTAAGGGTAAGGCCTCAAAGGGCGGACAGAAGGGGCCGAAGCGTACCTGAGGGTACGAAAGCTCCCTTCATATCCGCCTGGACCGCGCCTGTGTGACAGGAACAGCGGTGCCAGTTATACCCGTCGTGCCTAGAACGAAATGGTTCTCTCTCTCTCTCGTTAAGAAAGAGTGGGGGGGCGGACTGCGAGCCGGACAACCCCGTTAGACGTCGAGGCGTCTATGGTGGGTGGAAGGCTCATGCGTTTCGTCGAGGCCTGGCAAGGTGTGACGTCAGACAGTCTGGTCCTGGGATGGTTATCCCAGGGTTACATGCCAGAGTGGTGGGACTTTCCACCACAAAATCTGTCTTTGGCACCTGTCTGGACACCCGTACCAAGGGAGCCAGACAAGTTAGAAGCCGTTCAAAAGGAAGTGTCGGGTTTGCTTCTGAAGGGAGCAATAAATCCAGCAAATCGAAACACTCCAGGCTTCTATTCAAACATGTTCCTTGTCCCCAAGAGCACAGGGGGATGGAGACCCATACTCAATCTCAGGCCATTAAATTGGTTTAGCCATACGCCTCGGTTCCAGATGGAAATGCCGAGGTCGGTAATGCGGGATTGAGGAAAGGAATGTGGTGTGTATCGATCGATCTGAAAAATGCATATTTCCACATTCCTATGAATCGGAGTTGGCACAGGTTTCTGAGATTTGCGTTTCAGAGTCAACTATGGGAGTTTACAGTCTCCCGTTTGGCCTGTCGACAGCTCCGAGGGTTTTCACAAGAGTGGTCCTTGCGGTGACAGCGTTTCTCAGAAAAGAGAACGTGGCGCTACACACCTACATAGACGACTGGCTGCTTAAGCAGACTCGGCAGCCAGGTTGAACGTGGATACTGCTCTGACTCTGAAGTTACTTTCAGATCTAAGCTGCATAGTCAACGAGGAGAAATCCGAGTTGACGCCCACTCAACGTTTCGTTTATTTGGGGATGCGATTCGACCTTGAGGAGGGCAGGGTTTACCCATCAGAGCCCAGAGTGGTGTCTCTGTTAGCCATCCTCAAGAGTTTTCGAGTGGGAAACCACATTCAAGGCGAGGCGGTTCCTTCAGATGCTGGGCATAATGGTCTCCATGGAGCAGGTTATCCCGTACGATGCTCTAATGCGAAGACCTATCCAGTTGTATCTGATGTCTCTGTGGAAACAGAGAACAGAACCCCTGTCAAAACTGGTGCCAGTTTTGGAGCCGATAATATCGCATCTGCTATGGTGGAAACAGCGTCAGAATCTCCTAATAGGGGTTTCGCTGCACCTACCCCAACCCCAGCTGTCCGTTTACACGGATGCATCGCTGGAAGGGTGGGGTGCCTGCCTGGGAGAACCAGGTCTTGGGCACATGGACTCTCCCGGAGAGTCAGCTGCATATCAATCTGTTGGAAATGATGGCAGTGGAACTGGCGTTGGAAGAGTTCCTTCCGATGATCAGGGGCAAGGTGATATTGATACGGTCGGTCAATTCGACAGTAGTATCATATATAAATCGCCAAGGCGGGACCAGGTCGCCCACTCTGTGTATCAGGGTGTGGCACTTGATTCAATGGTGCAGGAATTACTCGGTTGTTTTGAAAGCAGCTCGTATTCCTGGCCGATTGAACATTCTGGCGGATGCTTTGTCTCGCAGACAGAGAATCCTGCCAACAGAATGGTCCCTCAACCCTCCAGTTCTGCGACGGATCTTCGAGCATTGGGGCAAACCCAACGTGGACTTGTTCGCCACAAAGGAAAATGCTCAAATCATGACATATGTCTCGCCGATTACAGATCCAAATGCCGTCGATACAGACGCTCTGGCGATAAGCTGGAGAGGGATGCACGCTTACGCGTACCCACCCACCATTCTTCTACCGAAGGTTTTGGTGAAGGTCAGGGAGGAACCGTGTCTGGTCCTGCTAATAGCGCCGTATTGGCCGAGCAGGGCGTGGTTCACGGATCTTCTAGATCTGCTGGTGGAAAATCCTGTGCAGTTGCCCGAGATTCCGAACATAATCTCCCAGGCCAAGGGACGCTTCCTACACGAGCGTCCCGAGATGTTCAATGACTGCGTGGATGTTATCAAACAACGTTCCACGTCGGAAGGCTTTTCTCGACAGGCTGCTGATTTCATCGCGGCTGCGAGAAGTAGGTCAACCTTCAAGTCATATAACAACAAGGTTAACAGATTTGCAGACTGGTGTGAAGAAAAGGGTATTGATACCTTTCAATCCACTATCAGCAAATAGCAGACTTTCTCTGTGAGCTGTTCTTTTGAGGACTAGCTCCCGTCACAGTTGCTGGATACAAGTCAGCTTTGGCATCATTTATCCCTTGTCTAGCCAACAGGGATAGTCCAGAGGTGGCCCAGTTAAATGTGATGTTGAGGGAATGAGCAATCTCCGACCGAGACAACCGGTAGTCATTCCAGCCTGGAGTCTATCTTTAGTGCTTAATGTACTGGCCAAGCACCCTTTCGAACCGTTGCGTTCGGCTAGTCTAAAGCATTTGACTCTAAAGGCGGTTTTTTTTTCTATTGGCAGCTTCCTCAGCTAAAAGGCGCAGTGAGATCCATGCGCTTTCGGCAGAGAGGAACCGATTTATTGTTTCTGGAGAAGGTCTGCGTCTTCTGCCAAGAGCAGAGGTTATGTCAAAGAACCAATCTTTGAGATATCCCGGCAAACCGATCATTATACCGAAGTTAACTAGGTTTGATCGTGATGCCAGTGTCTGGTGCCCGGTCCGTGCTTTGACTAAGTACAAGAAACGGACTGACTCGTTACGGTCGAACGATAGACATCTGTGGATCTGCCATAAAAAGTCTTATGGCGCCGCATCCATGGATACTATCTCTCGTTGGGTGGTCGAATGCATTCAGACTACTCACGAGATGGCGACTGGGCACCAGGTGCAAGGCGTAAGGGCAGACAATGTCAGAGGAATAGCCGCCTCGACCGCCCTTTACAATGGTGTTCCGTTATAGGACATCATGGCCGTTGCACAATGGCACTGTGAGTCCTCATTCACGGATTACTATATGAGGGATGTGTCAGACTCAGCCAATCCACTCGCTTTAGCTGTTTTGAAACGATAGTTAGTGACCACACTGCTTTTCCCCTTTTCTCACTTCGGTAAGAAAAGAACCTAAAGCAGGCATGGTCAGGCGAGAGGATGTCAACCAGATTGTGTCACTGATGGCCGAACCGGTGAATGGTTGTAGGCGGTACGTCTGAAGTCCTGTTATCATAAGGTAATTCAACAAGTGAGAGTTTTTTGTATTATGTATATGTATCATGTTCATTCATCGTATATATTCATGCTCATTCCCAGGCTAATACAAGCGATATGCAGGGAGTAGTTAACCCTCTTGGCATATTGGTGTTTTCAGGCGAGATACATGTTCGTTAGTTCTCTCCCTTTTCTTAGGAGGAAAAAGGGGGGGGGAGCTGTGACGCGAATGTGATTCGGTTCCGTAAACTTGACGGTCCTTTTTTAGGTCTCCGTTAGTCAAGTTTGAAGTCTAAAATCTTTCTCCAAGGGGCAAAATTAGCATGTATGGCTTGCCCCTTCCCACCAGGTTACTGATCAAATCTGGTGTATATCAGAAGTAACAGAATGGTGAGTATTGATCGAAGGAGAATGCAGGAAATGTCAATTTCCCTTTCTCCGAGATCTAACAATACTCACCATTCTGTTACGGACCCAGCCTCCCAGCCCCACGGAGGCAAGCCATAGTTTTCTCTTGTTTGGTGGCTATGCAAACAATATGAGCTCTATGGTAAACGGGTACTCGGCAGTTGGGAGCCGAGTACCCGGTTCCCAGGAGTCGGTAAAGCTTTCTAAGTCTATAGTCCTAGAGCCGCTGTCAGAGCCAGCTGTATATCAGAAGTAACAGAATGGTGAGTATTGTTAGATCTCGGAGAAAGGGAAATTGACATTTCCTGCATTCCAGAGTACCCACCCACCCATCATATGACGTCATAATGAACTGCGTGATGTGTAGAATGACATCATAATGAATGACGTCATGAATGATGTCGATAAGTACGTCACGAACGCATATTTGATGACGGCCTATGCGTTGTTGTACAAATTGTTTGCTTTTACTATTTAATGAATGGTCTGTTGAATATTTTGAAACTAATTTAACTGGGCGCTGTTGCTGCCATAGGCAGCAACAGCGCCCAGTTAAATTAGTTACAAAATATTCAACAGCCTCCCTGTATAGTTTTCAGGAAATTGATAGCTAGGGCATTCGGATGTCGATCAATCCCAACACAGCGAGGTGTGGGTGGAGTTTAGCTAGTGATGGGCGGGGCATAGCTAAAAATGGAAATGTCCATTAAGTGATATTCGTCCTCTATATCATCACATGTCTGACATTTTCATTCTTCTAGTGGTAAAGCAATAGGTCTGTGTCACCTTCCGGTTTCAATGAATAGTCTATGCGACCCACTACGTAATTTTCTAAGAGCATATCGATGTTCTGCACTCCTTACTTTATCTAAACAGGTCTTATAATCTAAATCATCTGAAAAGATATATGTATAATCTTGTTTTGTTGCCCTGCTCCAAATGCCCCCTCCATTCCTGAGTATACATATCGCAAGCTCTCTGCTTATATTCTAACACAAATTCATCTTTATTGACATTTAATCCCCGCCCTTCTTATATATCATTAAAACCTTTTAAGCATAACATATATCTAAAGGACGTAACCCAGTTTTTACAATCATTAGTATTAGACCAATCGTTGTATAGCACAGTTTATGTGTTTTGCTATTCTATTTGGAGGCATACATGTATCTCTAATTTTAAAGCAATATTTTAAAATTCTAATTTCCCTCGGTATTCTTAGTGGCATCGTTCCCAGTTCCCCATAAACCATACAATTTGGTGTTGTCTGTTTAATATGAAGTAATTCACCGTTCCAGAGTATCCATCCATCAGCTGACCTCGAATGACGTCATAATCAGTTCAGCGCGTTTATGATGACGTGACAATCATTACGACACAAAGGGTTCCATATAGACTGTCACCAAATCTCAAATACTCCGACGCGTTGTACGAATTGTGTCTTTGTAATTCTTTGCTGTTTAAGAAACATGCTGTTGAATATTTTGAAACTAATTTGACTGGGTGCTGTTTCTGCCTTAGGCAGCAATAGCACCTAGTCAAATTAGTTGCAAAAATATTCAACAGCTTGCCTGTATTGTTTTCTTCAAATCGATAGTCAGGGAGTTCAGAGATCGATCGATCCAAACATGAGCGACGTGTGGGTGGAGCTTAGCTAGAGATGGGCGGGGCATAGCTATAACCGGAAAGGTCCATTGCTTACAAAAGCGGCGGTGGCATTTTTCAACATCATACGCCGAATGAAATCCCCAGTATACACTAGCATAACATAGTATAGGTAAAATAAGTTTATCAAATAGTTGGCACAAATGGGCGGGTGTTAAACCTATGAATTTACTATACTGTATTTATGTAATGCAAACACCGCTTTTTTAACCTGTTCTGCTAAACATCGCACTCCCCCCTTATTTGCTCTCTCTCTCTCTCTCCCTCCCTCCCTCCCTCCCCATCCCTCTATTCTCACCCCTGCTATCTCTCCCATCTAGCTCTCTGACTCCCCTCAATCCCACCTCTTCGTTCCATCCTCTCCCCCACCCCATCACATGCACCCTCTTTCAATTCTTTCATCCGTCTTCCACCCTGCCTCCGTCCCTCCGGCCACCCACCCACCCCCTCTCCCCTCCCTCCCTCCCTCCCTCCCTCCCTCCCTCCCTCCCTCCCTCCCTCCCTCCCTCCCTCCCTCCCTCCAACCCACCCACTCACCCACCCATCTACCCACTCACTCACTCACTCACTCTCTCACATTTTAGTTGGCCTAGTTGGCTTATTCATTATCAGTTATCGCCTCTCTTCATACTGGTTTAGGTCGTATTCATCTTCAAATATACATAATTTTCGCCGGGATATCTCCGCATACCGACACGGATTATAACAAAGCCAATATATAATGTTGAACTTTAATACATATCAAATGCATTTAAGGCTCGGTATTAACAAGCTAATATACAAAGTGAAGTCACACGTCATATAGTCAAGACAAATCCAGCGTTTATATTTCTAACATTTCATACCGTAAGAGGATGATGATTATTTTGGACAATTTGACTGAATTTTGAGTGAAAAGTAGTTTATATCGAATTGACCTGTCACACACTATGACTACAATGCTAAATTCGTGATACATTTAGGATTCCTTGATTCCCTTTGACAACAGGTTTCTGAGTGGGTATCAGTGAGAGACAGAGAGACTGGTGGAGTTGAAGAGTGTAGTTCAAACAGGTTAAACTCGACAAATAAAGAGTTCATAAAATATATACGCTTGTTAGCATAAATGTAATGGCATAAATATGCACTGTCAACAGGGAAGTCACGTCTCCAACGCAAACATACCTAGATCAATACTATCCAGACATATAATGTGATTCGTGACAATTACCCCCACCCCCCAAAGCGTAGTTTCGTATGTCAAACTTGACTATAACATAGGCTTACGTAGATAATTATTTGTGGAGTATTTAAAAGCACGGGATCTTACTTAATATTATACGTTTTAATGCGTACTTTGACGTTGATATATACGACCACTCGTCTTAAAGGGACGCTAACCTCATCTCAGATGTTGTATTTTACCGATAAATTATGGTTTATAGATTTCCATACCATTCATATTCTGTCACATTTCCTTATCTGTATCACAATTATCTGCTTTGTAATATCGCGTAAATGTTGAACAGTGATCACCACCATTTTGTTTCCTCAATGGATAGTGTGTGATGTCATGTAAGTTCCAATGCATTACATTCTTTAATATGTAATACTTATCCCGTTGAATATTTTGAAACTAATTTGACGAAGTTGTTGCTGCCTATGCCAGCAGCAGCAACAACATCCAGTCAAGTTAGTTTCAAAATATTCAACAGCTTACCTGTATGATCGCTTTTGTACGAAATTGCCAAACTATAGCTGGCACCTCTATGACCAAGCGTATATACCGAGACGGGCACGCTAGGGTGTTTCTCATTGGCTGAAAAGTAAATCGTGACAGCCATCGTAGGGTGTAGAAATGTACCAACATTTAGCTACTAAATCCTGAATACGTTTCTTTAGCGGCATGATAAAAAGCTTTAAATTACCCGCATAGTTTATGAGTGGCATATTAGATCACCTGAACAGTTATCGAGAGATGAGGTTAGTTATCCTTTAAGCAATCGCTATCTTTTGGCGCCCAAATGCTATTATTATCCGTTATTGGAATTTTTTCTACATTTCTGTAGACGGGGAAAATTAGTGAAAACTGATATAGGACGGACTGGTTATGGAAGATATGCATAGAGAATGGTCTTTGGGGTTAATTAAATGTCGTCTTGTTTTAACCCTTCAATCCTCAAATGTGTTCAAGAAAGTGTAAATTTCTTCATAGAAAATGTCAATTTGCAGACCAAGAGAAGACTATTTTTTGGAAATTCACCACTGGAATGACTGGCTCGGTTATCGAGCCAGTCATTCCAGTGGTAAATTTCCAAAAAATAGTCTTCTCTTGGTCTGTAAATGGATATTTCTCAAGACCGCTGCAGAAACCGTTTTTGGGAAGATTGTCTTCGATCAAGTTCTCTTGAAGCGACATCCGTTTTAGGCATGAAAGCGAACGTGGTTCTCTCACGAAGACTTATTGTATTCATATTTCCTTATTGATAAATCCCTTTTTATCGTTTCTAAAGCCTACACAATGCCAGTGTTTACAAAGAAAGGGAGGCCCGCCTTATGCACACTGTCGTAACAAAATCACTCTCGCTTTTGCGATCAGTTATATTGTAATCTACAATAATTCATAGAGCTGTCTGTAATCATTCATTTCAGGCTTCATTATGCAGTAAGAGTCCAACACACAAAGCAAACTGAACCAGTTACATACCCATCGCGGCTAACCCGTCCACCGCGGCTAACCCACCCACTCGCCACCCCTACCTCAGATACCAGATTCTCTTAGATTCAATGTTGTGCGATGAAATAGTGCACCATATATATTATATACATACAAACTTATGCCACAATTGTTTGATTTGTACTCCCTGGCATAAAATGACATGGACACCAAAACAAGACTGTTCACCAATATGTATCACCAAACAAGACTGTTCACCAATATGAATATAGATAGATTTATTCACACAATAGGACATTTGACCCTTGAGTGCAAATGGTTACACATAATGGGATATGCGCACTTTAACCCTTTAACACTCACTTCGGCCAAAAACAGCAACTGCAGAGGTCTTGAAAAATGTCCATTTGCATACCAAGAGAAGACTATTTTTGAAAATTTACCACTGGAATGACTGGCTCGATAACCGAGCCGGTCATTCCAGTGATAACATTTCAAGAATAGTCTTCTCTTGGTTTGCAAATAGGCATTTTCTATGGACAAACTTTAGGGCTAAATGGTTAAGCAGTTTTTATGTGGAGGTAAGATTATATATAATATATTGAAGTCATACAACCTTGGTAGAACGCAAGTCATTGGGCTGGACTGATATACTTTTTAGGCCAACGACACCACTTTAGAGATATGCTTACAGTCACGATTCGCTATTCTCTGCAGGGCATTGGCATTTACATGCAAAGCTGTTAGCCAGTTAATGCAAAGTAAACACAGCCCTATGTTTAGATTATTTTACAATTCGATTCGACCAAGCTCCTTTTTTTGAGAAAATGACTTGAGGGTCATACTTGGGCCAGTGTGTTACTGGAACGATGACTTTTTGTGTATACACTGAGATTAAGAGCAGTCTGTTTTGTATAATGAAGATGCCGTTTATGGTATCGTGTTGCCCTGTTCTCATTTATGATATGTGAATAAAAGTGATTATATTCTTGTTTGGTAATGAGATCAAAATTGTATGTGAAGAGGTAAAGTAAACCGCTTACCACCTGAAGCGAGCCCACCAAGGCACTGGGTTAACGGGTGCTTTTAGCCGAGTTAGCGTGTTGATCTGGCTGTACTGTATGGGTGGTGACAGAAAGTTGACGAGCGATGTCGAGGTATGTGGGAGGGGGGAGGTGGAGATGGCGAGAGTGATGGAGAGTAGAAGGGAGAAATCATGAGAGGGAGGGGTGTGTGGGAGGGAGGGAGGGAGAGAGAGAGAGAGAGAGAGAGAGAGAGAGAGAGAGTGAGTGTGAGTGGGGGTGGGGGGGGTGGGAGTGGGAGTGGTGGGGTGTGAGGGGGTGGACGAGACTGTGTTGAGAGAGAGAGAGAGAGAGAGAGAGAGAGAGAGAGAGAGAGAGAGAGAGCGAGAGCGAGAGAGATTCTGCAGTTTTGGTCAAACATGGGACAAAGAATAATGTGATTTAGCCTTTAGGCTCGTTCTGGTGTGTGGCGTTGCCATATATTGTTGACTTCGATCGAATTCTTTAATGTTCTCTTGTACCATTAAATAGAGACGCCTTAGCACGAGATATGAGATGCCTGTTGATTTGTGTTCAATTTACCCAGCATGCAATGCTAATCATGCAATGCCTGACTCAGTATTCGTTGTAACTATTTGACACCATATATATATATATTCTAAAATAATCATCATACTGTTCAAGCGATACTGGCTGCCGATTGGTTAGAGCAATTTGACTGAATGGTTGATTACTAAAGCCTGTCTTCCACTAGAGACCATTTCCTTGGTAGTAAATGTGAGTACGGGCGAGTCGTTGAGACATCCGCACGTGCTCCCTGACGATCGCGAGTCGGTCTCAACTCACTTGTATTGTGTGAGAAGGGCGGGCGGGGGTGGGATGTGTGTGCAATGACGTGCAGTCCGCTGGTGGTTTCAAGTTAGCTCGCAGGAAATAAGTAATGCTTTCAAACCAAACAAGTCCTGCGATCGTCCCTCTCAAGGCCGCAACAGAGTCCGTCATATCGTGGTCGTATCCCCATCGCATGGCGTTGGACGACTGCAAGACGACAGCTGTACGATCTATAGCGACGATAGTGTGACTGAAATCGTGATATAAACTTGCATGCGCTAGCTAATTTTTGACAATGGCGGAATTACACGCGATTGTCTTAATGACGATAGCTGCAGATCTTCTTGTTCAAAGACGTAGGAAATTACGAAGAAGATTTTGCTATGTTTGTACTCTGGAAATATTACATACATGAAGTACTGAAACGTAATATATTAATATAATTCATAATAGTTCATACCAAATTATAGGCCTACGCAATAAAATGGAACAGGCAAATCCAATCACGTTCAGTAAGTTCGCTTCAGTGAATGTTCTTTGACACCCAGCACATGCTATTAAAACAAAGAGGTCTGTCAACGGTACATATTAGACCAGTCAAAAATATTTACTCAGTAACCAAGTGAATCTGAAACGCTGTTCTTAATCAGGGCCAGGGCCAAGTGGCCATTTTGTATTTTGAAACTATCAATTAAGATCCCTTCTTCCTCCCCACCTAGTCCAATGCAGGTATGGAATTGTAAACCGATCATACAATTCTTAGCACACTTATCCTCCAAGAGCAGTTTTCCGCTTTAGCAGATAACGCACGCACGCACGCACGCACGCACTCACGCACGCACTCACGCACGCACGCACGCACGCACGCACGCACGCACGCACGCACGCACGCACGCACGCACGCACGCACGCACGCACGCACGCACGCACGCACGCACGCACGCACGCACGCACGCACGCACGCACGCACGCACGCACGCACGCACGCACGCACGCACGCACGCACGCACGCACGCTTTTAATGTTCTAAAAATTATTGAAATAACGCTTGGTATACCCGACAGGAATCTCCTTTGTCCAAAGGTAACACAATGGCTGTCTTATCAGTCTCAGATGCTATTTGTCATCCTCAGTACAGCTGTACCATAAAATTACATTTGAAGACCTTGTGTTGTCGTTGATCAATGGAAATTCTTATCATTTTAAATTAAAATTATGTTATTAAATTGTCATTTACTAAGCTCAGTTGAGAAATAACATGATATGAAAGTTTTGTCTGATGTTTCTGATTCTGTTTATTGAATGTAAAACAAAGATTGTGCAAGATAACACTTTCAAAGTGTGAGACCTTTCTGTCTGCTCTATCATTTATGACATCATTTCAATTAGTTATGTACAACATTTCTCCTTACTACCAACAGACAATGAAAGCAATGGACCTTTCCATTTTTAGCTATGCCCCGCCCATCACTAGCTAAGCTCCACCCCACCTCGCTGTGTTGGGATTGATCGATCCCCAAATGCCCTAGCTATCAATTTCCTGAAAACTATACAGGGAAGCTGTTGAATATTTTATAACTAATTTGACTGTGTGCTGTGACAGCACAGCAACAGCAACAGCGTCCAGTCAAATTAGTTTCAAAATATTCAACAGAATATTGATTAAATAGTAAAAGTAAACAATTTGTACAACAACGCATAGCCCGTCTTCAAATATGCGTTCGTGACGTACTTATCGACGTCATTCATTCTGATGTCATTGTACACATCACGCAGTTCATTATGACGTCATATGATGGGTGGGTACTCTGGAAAGGTGAATTGTATGCCATCTTATTCATGTCATGTATGTTGTAATATTAACTGTGTTGATTGCAATGTGACAGGAGATTATATTTTACCCTCTGTACGTTTGTCTATTAGCAGGATATCTAAAAAGTTTTGCAGGGATTCTGATAAAACTTGGTAGAAATGTTGGTCTATGTGAGCTGGACACAATGTTTAGATTTTAGTGCCGATCCGGATCTGAATCCGGATCAAGATATAAAATACTGAACGCGCGATATCAAAGAAAAGTTATGGACAGTCATGAAAAAAATTGGTGGGTGGGTTGAGTATGTAACAGGGATAACACGATTACATATGGATACAGATTTCGAACTGTATTCTTTCTTGTGCATATCTTTAAAATCGGCTCTGTCATGTTTATAAAGACATGAATATTATTCATTGTATAGTTGAGATCAGTCTCTACAAAATCTGTCTTCGTTCATTTTGTTAGTTTTGGCATGCAGGAAAAGCGTGCGACCCGCGCCGGAATAGACATATTTTCTATTCACAGCGATTGGGTTTACCACGAACACGCGACTTTCTTGCTACTGTCGTCGCTCAGAAGCGCTTAACATTAAATTAACAGCGATGCGACAACGATCACTAACCTGTCGCTTTACCATTGCGTGACGTAAATGCGACGGAAGAACCAGCCTAGAAGGCCGAGATAGAGTCCGTCGTATCGTGGACGTATCTCTGTCGCATGGTGTTGGACGACTGCGACACGACAGCTACACGATCTATAGCGACGATAACGCGACAGAGATCGGGATATAAACTATAAACTTGCACGTGCGAGCTCACTGACGATGGCGCAATCACATGCGATTGCCTTAATGACGGCAGCTGCATGTTTTCTTGCTTTTCAAAAACGTATGTAGGGCCTATAGTAGAGGACGTATAGTATTTTTCAAGTAAAGAAATATATTAAAGCCGAATTTTTGTATGCAGCTTCGCTACAGTATTAGCAACAGCATACTAAAAGTCCGAGTTTCCTACTTGAGCTAACTCCAGAAATCAATTAAATATGTAAATTAGCTTAATTATTTCGACAAAATTTGTCGATGAATTAAAGTTTTAGAATTTACTGAAATTGCTCGACTATGGTATCTCCAGAAAGGGAATAATGTAAAGAGTTCAACTATAACGACTAAGTGAAAATCACCCCATATCTGTTTAATTAGCTAATTAATTATTGATAATTTCGGTATAAAACAGCATAAAATACTTTTTTCAAGCTGTATATTGCATATGGTACCATCGATAGTAAATCATCCACTGAACTGGTAATTCGCAATATGAAGAAAATAGATCCAATAGTTAATTAACTAACTAGGTAATTAACTAATCAATATCTTCTAATAATATTAAATTCATGTATCCAGTTAAGATATCGCGAAGCTTATCAGTGTCCAGTCTCCAGCATCAGTATCATCAACAATCTCAGTATTTGAACAATCTGACCACATCGGATATTTGGACAAGACACTGCAGAACGAATTGACATTTCGACAGCTACAGTTCTTGCAGCAGCTACTTTACACCCACAACTCATCGCGTTCATCAACCGCTGCGGTGCTGCAGGCTGTTCAGATGGAATTATAGTTCACGGACCTTTCCATTTTTAGCTATGCCCCGCCCATATCTAGCTAATCTCCACCCACACATCGCTGGTGTTGGGATCGATCGATCTCTGAACTCCCTGACTATCAATTTCCAGAAAACTATATATGTAAGCTGTTGAATATTTTGAGACTAATTTGACTGGGTGTTAAGCTGTTGAATATTTTGAGACTAATTTGACTGGGTGTTGTTGCTGCCTATGGCAGCAACAGCGCCAAGTCAAATTAGCTTCAAAATATTCAACAGCATGTTTATTAAACAGTAGAGACATGCAATTTGTACAACGTGTCGGACTATTAAGAGTTAAAGATGGGCCATATAGAATCATTTCTGACGTAATGATTATGACGTCATCCTACACGCCGATTAGCTGATTATGACGTCATATGACATCATTACTCTGGAAAGGTCCGTTGTCCATTTAGTGTACTTTCCAGACCCATTCAAATCATGACCAAGTTAAACCTGAACCTGGAGGAAGACTCGATATGTATGATGTCGAGGTGCAGCGTTTCAGCGTATGTGATATTTTTGCTACTCCGCGATTGTACGAAACGAAGCAATATTTGTTCAGTGTGTCAAGTACTTTTCAAAAAACCTATCTACCTGCCTCAGCCACTTGTACTTTAGTACGTCTATCGTTCAGAAATATGTCCATTATGGGACGTATGGTTCATTGTTTGAGTGCACCAGTTTCCAGGGGGTTTCCAGGGGGTTGTCTTTGCTTGGTTGCGGATGGCTAATGTCGTGTCACATCCAGTCATCGAATCTAGCACTAACATGTCAAGTGTCAGATTTCACAAACTATCTTCTATCTCTTATATTATATGGTGTCATAGAATTGCGAGAGAGCCGCATGCAGAAGATTCTATGCCTGTTTGACCCGGGCTACCAACATGACCAGTATGCCAGTCGCTCCATCTTGATCACATGATCACAAGTGCAGTTGATACAATCAGTATCGGCATCTCCATCCACCTTCTATACTGCTATGGCATTTTACTCGAGCGCAGATGCCAACACGTTAATTAGGCTACTCTTATTCTTCCCAACCAATCCTTTTGCGAAATGGTGACCTCATTATTTGGTACAATCTCAGTATCCATAGTGCTCACTTTTGACGAGAGCCTGTTTTATTCACTTACTTTAGGTGACGATACACCATATTCATTGAGGACAGTTATAATTGAACAATTGTAATATTTTGTCGTATAGCCAGTATAGGTTACACAGATATCTGTGTATGTAACGGATGAGGCTTTTTTTTATCAGTGTTAACTGGTCGTGTTGGTGTGTGAAGAAGTTGTCCACCATCCATAACGAAGAGACTTCGGGTTGGTAAAGCAATGCTCATCCTGTGAGTTCAGCAGAATGATCAGACCGTTTTAGTTGGTTTTCTCATTAATCCGTCAGCGAAAAGAGCTGGTGTGAAATGTGACAGTTCAATGCGGAGGAAGGTGTCCAGTTCGGTGATCCCATCAAGGAACCACATATGGGACGAATAAAAACATCTGTATTAACATCTACCACTTCACCACGAACCTTCACCGAATTTCTCGCTGTTGCCAAAATTTTGATATGATGATCATTGCAATGCAACTTCAGCAAACTGCAGAATTCATCAACTTAACATGCAGTTGTGCAGAGACCATTAATGTGGGGTTGGGTGGGTGGGGGTAGAAAAGTGGTAGCTAATTAAGATAATAAAACTTCAAAAGTGAGTACCTAAAGTTAAATAGCAGCTACACTATTTCAACCATAACATCGCACTATTGAAATAATAACCCGCTTATAAACGTAGGCAGTTGAATATTCTGAAAATAAATGAAGGCTGTTACTGCCTTTGTTGTCGTTGCTTTTGCATAGAATTAATTTTAAAATATTGATTGATTGTAATGCGCATAACTTAGTGTGTAGGCGAAATATTCTCGCTCTACGATGCGATTTTGTACGCTGATGAATCACTAATACAATCGCTTCAAAATCAGTCGCTGGCCAATTTACTACCAATTCCTGACACTCCACCATTTTGAGACATCGAACATGTGATAGAATTACAGCAGATGATTGGCTATCGCTGTTTTATAAGATCATCAGCAATCGCCAGGCGGACACACTAGACGAATTTATAAGCTCGTCCCGAGCGATCGTCGATCGTTAGCGAATTTATCTGCCGGTTACGAAATCTCAATCAAAATCGTCGTCACTCAAGCTGACACACCTGGAGAATTTATACACAATATCTTACCTATATAGTGTTCTGGAAATTAATAGCCAGGGAGTTCAGGAATCGATTGATCAGAAAATACGGACAAGGCATGGGTGGAGCTTAACTAAAGATGGGCGTGGCATAGCTAAAACTGGATTCATCGACTGTGTTCAAAATGTTCAACAGAACATTTCTTACATCGTGTTCAAAATTGTACTAACTATTAGTACGCTCAGTTTTTGCTTTGGAAGCATGATAACTTATGAGCTACGCTTTGATAAACCATTCCCCAATGCCAATCCAACCAACTACTGCTAATCAATGTTATTACCATCAACTACAGTCTAACCGCACACCTTCTCGGCGCAGTATAATACATGGTAAACAGTTGATTTTTTGTTGAGAAACTATCTTGGCAGTGGATCTGTTGAGGACAACGGAAAATCCGCAGACATAATCTTTTACGATCGTTCTATTTATATAAGAGTGTATAAGTATAGTGTTCTGTATAGCTATTCATACACACGCACTCACTCACCCAGATCAATATATTTTGTAAGCTACAATTAGACAGAGACAAATTATCTTATGACTAAACAGCTAGAAGGTAGTGCGGTGCCGTCTTAAAGCTATCTATAATCCGCGAAGCAATATTCACTACACACCAAGGTTCGCTTATATCGTATTGTGTGCACTCCAAACCACCCAAAATGGGGGTAACTGAATGAACTCTGCAATCTACCACTGCCCTATCATAGCGTGCCCAAACACGCGAAAGCTACATAGGGTGAATTCTTGCACGTTGTGGAGCCCAGGGAAATGAAACGTCAGATGGCCAGACAAACGGTGGCAGAAAACTGACCAATCTAACAATCAGATTACATATACTGATAAGAGGAGTACCACCAAGACTATGACGGATGAAATGGCGTGATTAGTTACAAATCTGATAGCTACTTCCGTCCGAGCAGAGCTGACTAAGTCATCCTGCTTAGGCTAAGAAGGACACAACAAAATGAAAAACGACTTCTGCAAACTGGTTTCTGGTTGCATAAATGACCAGGCATCATCGTTTAATACTGACCACTACAGGATGCCGAATGGCCAGAGGAAAACTATACGGGGACCTGGAACTGACAGACTTGGTAGTAGACATTGATAATAAGCATATATAATAATGCTTGCTTGCTTTGGAATTTTAATACTGTGTTTTCTGGTTTGAAAGAAATAATTGTGTGTTTCGGTACAAAGCAAACGTAACCTGCAATTTAGATGTACACCATAATAACTGGTCATGCAGCGGCTAATTACGATCTAGTAGTTTTATAGTATATGACATGTTAAATCTTTAACTCTTATACACCAAAAACCAGAAATTCGTCATGGTGTAAGGAATACTTTGTTGAGTACTCAAAAACTAATTCGACCTGGAGCTACTGTTGTATCTTATTTCCAGTCAAATTGTTTTGAGTATGTTCAACAGCTTTCCTGTAAAGTCGGTTTGGGATTGAAACAGTGAAATTTGAAGGATAAAGTGGCTAATATTGTCGCAACGGTTCGCCGATTCGGCTGCACAAATTTGAAAATAAAGATGATGTATACGCGAGTGTTTATTCGCTGGATAACTGGGCGTTCCTGGAAGCCTTCGTGCGTCTTCAGTACCGCTTAGGAATAACGTAGAATGTTTCTATAACAACGTATAAACAGTATTGTTGAATATTTGGAGTGTTCAGACATACAGAAGTAATCGATGTATCTGCCTTGCGCCGGAGTAACGTGACCCTGGCTCTATAACGCGATGTCGTGTAATTCAAAACAATAATACAGCTCACGACTTTTGAACACGATGTTAGAAATGTTCTGTTGGGTATTTTGAACATAATTGGATTGAAAGACATTGCTGTCTACGACAGCAATGCCTTTCAATCCAATTATGATCAAAATATTTAACAGAACATTTTGTGCGTCGTCTTCAAAATTATACTAAGTAACATCAGTAACATGTTTCTTTTTTGCTTTGGAAACGCGTTAAGTTATTTACGAGATATAGTGTAAGGGGCTGGGTAATGAAACAGAGAGAAGACATGATGTTTAATCAAGCTTGCTATTTGAAAAATAATTTTCTATAAATTATGTTATCTGTTATATAATATTTCCCCCACACATTTCTTATTGACTCTTCCACGCCTGCAAACCCGGCATCTACATTCCAAGCCAGATATGCGAGAAAGTATGTATCTAAATCGCCATAAGTCTAGAATTTCAAATGGTTTGTTTGTGTCTGGTTCTTTGGTTTAAACGGGTTGATAATAACACCGCATAATTTCATTCTGTGAAAAAATCTTGTTGATTGCTGGAAAATACCTTGACTTTTGGTAAATGGAAGGTGCATTCCAAATGAAATTGCTAAAGTTTATTGAACGAGTCTGATCGTCTTTTTATGATAGCTGTAGGCATACATATCCATTAAGTTAAATTTCTGCGCAAATCGCAGGCATTTGTCGTAAGATTTAACCATTGAAAATCGACTGTCTCATTTTCAAAACAGCTATGAATGAAAGCTGTTGACTATTTTGAAACAGTTGTTTCAACAACATCTCCCAGTCAAATTATTTTCAAAATATTATAACAGACTAGTTCTTACATCATAAATAATTTGTCTTTTTTGTCTGTATAGGTTCACGCGTTGACATAATTCCCGATTCGATTTGCTAATTTTATTACATAACAGTAATGGAGGATTCTGGTTTATCCCTCAATCATATGATATGACGTCATAATCAACTGCTTGACGTGTAGTATGACGTCATAATCAATTACGTCATGAATGACGAAGATAAGTTCGTGACGATCGCTTAATTGACGACGGACTAAGCGATGATGTACGAATTATTATATGTCTTTACTATTTAATAAACATGCTGTTGAATAGTTTGAAACTTATTTGACTGGGAGCTGTTGCTGCCATAGGCAGCAACAGTACCTAGTCAAAATAGTTTAAAAATAAGCAACAGCTTACCTGTATAGTTTTCCGGAAATTGATAGTCAGGGAGTTCATGGATCGATTGATTCAAACACGTGGGACGTGTGGATGGAGCTTAGCTAGAGATGGGCGGGGCATAGTTCAAACTGGAAAGGTATGTTAATCATTGCGTGCATTATTTATTCTAACTAACCTGTGGGCAAACGGTGATTAATCTGTGAACATGTGATAACTAAATAGTTAACTTCTCACACCAGCGCATAACACAGGGATGGAGTTCAGGGATCGATTAATTCCAACAAGGGTGAAGTGTGGGCGGAGCTTAGCTAGAGATTGGCGGGACATAGCTAAGACTGGATTCATCCATTGCATCTTAAACAAATCGGTGTTTTGAAACGTCATGCACTTTTATATCTATACGTGCATAGGTAACTTAATGATTGATGGACAAGTGGCGAGAGTACTAATGCTCTTAAGTCTAAATCCTGGTTTGTGCCTGTGAGTGACTATTTCGGTATCGTTGGAAACATAGGCAATCTCATTCAGTCTTTGCCTCTCCATCCAGGGGGAAGATAGCGGTAATGGCGTACGTAATGGACTGACTGCATGTAAGCTGTTGAATATTTCGAAACTAATTTGACTGGGTGTTGTTGCTGTCTGTTTCAAAATATTCAACAGCTTATTTATTAAATAATAAGACATACAATTCGTACAACCTGTGGGACTATTAAGAGATTGACGAAATCAAGTCATTTATGACGTAATTGATTATGACGTAAACCTACACGTCACGTAGCTGATTACAACGTCACATGATTGATGGATAAACTATGATCATATATGTGTCGTTCAATAACCTTAGAGATAATGGGTAATATAGAGATAGGCCTATAATTGCTAACATTGGTTTTTGAATCAGATTTATGTAGAGGCTTTACTTTTGCACATTTCCACATTTTGGGGAATTCTCCCGTAGCTATGCTTTTGTTTATAATAAGTGTAATTGAGGGTGCAATTATTGATGCTGCTGCTTTGAGGAAGTGTGCGTTCAATTCATCATAACCAGATGACTTATTTGTTTTTAAGTTGCTAGGTTCTCTGGACACATATTCAACGGTTATATATGGAATTCGAAACTGTATTTTCTGGAACTTTATTAAAAACATGATCTGACAGCTTATCAAATGCCATTGGCCTTTGTTTTATCATGGAGTGTGTCAGTTTTGACGCGATTGTACTGAAATATATATTAAAATGTTCAGATTGGATTTGTGGGTTTTGAATTTCACTTCCATTATCATCACAGATTATTGAAGGTAATTTGTTTGCCTTGGGATT
This sequence comes from Chaetoderma sp. LZ-2023a, assembly GCA_034401795.1. NCBI lineage: Eukaryota > Metazoa > Mollusca > Caudofoveata > Chaetodermatida > Chaetodermatidae > Chaetoderma > Chaetoderma sp. LZ-2023a. The sequence continues at coordinate 106,833,365 of CM067369.1, read as the reverse complement.
TATGTCTTTTAGAATTTTCCATATATTAGCCAGATTATTTTTGCCTGCTCCTAATTTATTTGCAAAATAATCCCGTTTAGATGCTTTAATCAAATACGCAACTCTTTGCTTTAACATTTTAAAACTCAACATGTTTCCTACGTTTTTATGATAATCCCTTTCTTTCATTGTTTTTAAATTTTCTCTGTTCATCCATCCCGGTTGACATACACGTTTAACTCTGCGTTCAATGACAGGAGCGTGTTTATTTATAATGTTGATGAATTTTGCATACCATTGATCAAGCGCTTGATCAGGACTACCCACATAACCTATAGAACGCCAATCACATACAGACAGGTCACTAAGAAACTTAGCTTCATTAAAGCTTTTGATGCTCCTGTATTTAATAAGTTGGTGCGAATTTTGAGTTTTGAATGGTTTACATTTGCGTACAGCGAATATTGGATAATGGTCACTTAGTGCCAAAGAGCCGACATGTGACGATTGAATTTTGTCTTTATCTGTGACATACACATGGTCAATCAGTTTAGATGTTTTCTCAGTAACTCTGGTTGGATTACGTATAAGTTGCTCTAAATGAAAAAGTTCAATTAAAGACTGCCATTTATGATTATCTGCTTTAATAAGGTCGAAATTAAAATCTCCTACAAGTATAATATCTGAGTTTTCGGAATATACCTTTTCTAACATAGCTTCAAATTCATCAATCCAGATAGCGGATGAATCAATACGGGCCCAGTAAGCTGCGTGATCAGTGTTTGTGGACTACACTGTGGCGTATTCCGTAGTTGAGATTCTGGTATAATCGTGATTTAGATTTCAAACATAAAGCTATATGTTTTATATTTTGTGTTACCTATCTATGGAGAATAAATAATTTAAAAAGCTAATATCGCCAATATTTTTATTTCGTACGGCTTCGTGGTGGCCATGCACTGTTCAATTTTCTAGTCTATTGAGCTATTTCCTTAGTGCCTCTCAAGATTATAGGTCATAGGACGTACCTACCCCTTATTCTGATAACGCGGGTTGCTGGGCCGATACTGGGCCAAATACGGACCGGTTATAGCTCTGAACCGGCCCAGTAACCTGCGCTATCAAAGTACTATAATACACGCGCATCCGTGCGATAACACACTGTTCTGTTCCTCGTTGTTTGCTTTGTCAAAACGGAAACGTGTACGGTGATTATATACCAGTCAATAGCTGTCATCTTATTACATAGATGGTTACCCACGTATTATTAACTGTCTAGCTACTGAGTTTCTGCAGAGTACAGCTTCCTTGGGGGTTTTTAACTCTGGATATGCTGAATATTTTGAAAACAATTTGACTGGAAGTTGTTTGTGGTTAGGCCACCAACAACTTTCAGTCAACTTGTTTTCAAAATATTCAGCAGGTCCAGCGTTATCGTCCATTGAGATTATCGTTTGGTGCTTGCAGATGTCACAGTTAATACACGAAATGACACATCCTTTAGCTGCAGGGAGTAGCATTATCTGTTGACTATTTTGATGCCAATTTGACTGGGAGCTGCACCTGCATATGACAACAACAAGTTTCAGTCAAATTAGTTTCAAAATACACAACAGCTTTCCTGTCGAGTTTTTATGAAATTGAGACACTGATATTTAAGTGGTTAAATTTCTTTTTTATTATGTCGCCATTGAATCGAGCTCCAATCCTTCTGGACAAATAGGCGGGTCTGTCCACGTGACTGGATACGTGATTACTGCACACATATAATACGAACTGGAACCTGAATACGGACCATATATTTATTACGCGGCCGATAAATATAATGCGCGCATACACGTTCAATAGCATGGTTACAATGGTGATGCTGACTAACTATTTACCACCTGTATTCGAAACCAAACACGATTTGACTCCTGTATTGACTAAACGTAATTTAACCGTTATCCATTTCCAGTTAGTTAGCCTTATAACTTGTTCTTAAGTTTGAAAACATGTTGCTGTAGGAGTAGGATATCGTACAGACAGGAAGATACAGCAACAACTCGAGCAACCCAGTTTTGATGTTAGCAACAGTAGCCCTCCCATCCGATTATATTATTTACCCTTTAATAAACCTACGAAATTTCAATGTGTACAATTACAAGCTTAGTTTACCACGAAAATTGATAGTTCAGTCTGGTTCAACCTTATTTCATATGGCCACGGTGTGACATGTGGTGGGTGGTGTGGGTGGGTGGGGGATAGGGTGCGGTAGTGTGTGGGGGAGGGAGGGGTAGAGGTTTCAGCATAAACAAGGGAACGTTAGTGAATATTTTGAAACTAATTTGGCTGGGAACTGTTGCTGATTTATCGTCTCTGTTCTGTTAAACGTTAACTTATATAATCGTGACGATAATAACAACAACAACAATATGCTGCTCTTGTGTAAATACTGATTATGCGGACAGAGGAAAACCAAAGCACTAATACACATGATCCTGGCCCTAACTTATGGATTGGTGATAACACCAAAATGACAGACTTGAGAGAGTCGTCAAGTGCAAATTGATAGTTATGTCAAGTTCAACCTTATTTGACCAAGGCCACGATATGACATGTGGTGGTTGGTTAGGTGGGGGGGGGGGGAGGGGGGGGGGGAGGGATGTGTTGGTGTAGTTGGGGTAGGGTGGGGTTCAGCATAAACAATAACTGATATGTACACAGCTGTTAGAAAGGAGAACGATAACATGAAATTATCACTCATCACTATCATATTAGTCAGTTATAATGGGTTCATAATTTAGCATTAGTGACCTTAAAATATACTCGAATCATCTTCATAATTGTGGTTGTCGGCGTGGTTATGTTGACAGGATATGTAGAGTTTAAGATAGTTTGTCCGCTTGTGATAATAAGAGGTATCCGAACGTCGCTCAAATATCTGACATCATAATCAAATTTGTCACGCGTTAGATTGCGTCACAATCAAAATGAGATAGCTACGTTACGAAAATTGGTCCGTCACGAATGTGTATGAATTGCATGTCTCTGGTGAATTAACAATTTAATTAACATTATGTGGACTATTTTCAAGGTGATTTGGCTGGAAGTTGTTGCTACCATAGGAAGTCAAATTAGTTTCAAAATATTCTCCAGCTTAGGCCAACCTTTACGTTTACCTTGAAATTTGGGATGATTTTTTTTGGTGATTCCTATTTCAACGTGTAAAAATTGATTCCACTCGTGTTAGGCTGGCGGGGGTGGGTGGTGCGAGGTCGGGGTGGGCGGGCTTGTGTGGTGGTGGTGGTGACAATGCCATCGATAAACTGCCAGCATGTTTTGAGGAAGACTTCTGTCCAGAAGGCCATATTTGGCGTTCAACGATATGTCTAAACGTATTCATATGACGCTTTTACATACATGTAGTTCTGTATATTACTGAATATTGTTCTGGTTCGTATTACCTCGCCAATATGCCGGGGCGTCTCCTGTGCAAAATGGTGGTAGTTAAGATAAACCGTTTCTGAATTTCCTGACGGCTATAGGAGACATTATACCGACTTTGTCCAAAACCATGGAAATGTCAAATTCTTCAATTCTTAATACAGGAATCCAATCGGTCGATCAAGCGTAATATATACGTTGCAACCAATTACGTCACATATAGGTTGACCGTACGTCACAATCATAATTGACGACTACGTTATAAAGCTGGAATAGTCCGTCAGGTTGTACGAATTGTATTTTTGATAAGTTTACTATTTAATAAATATTCTTGAAACTACCGTGACTGGGCGCTGTTGCTGCTTCAAAATATTCAACAGCTTACCTGTGTAGTTACCGCGATGTTGGGATTCAAGGAGTTCACGGCTCGATCGATTCTAACGCGGGCAAAGCGTGGGCGGAGCTTAGTTATAGAAGGGCGGGGTGCAGCTAAATGGATTCATCCATTGGCCCACACATTGCTGAATGAAGACTGCTATTTATGGTGCATATGTATCATCAATGATGATGATGAAGTTTGTTGTCCGTCCAGCAACAGAATTCATCATTATTGCTTCCAATATAGGCACATATCCCTGATAACGAGGGTTATGGGCACTTACTGGACCAAAACCAGGCCAATACGGTCCGGTAGGGCCCGATATTGGCCCAGCGCCCACCTATAAGCGATGTTAACGGGGATCCTTATGGGTATCAACTATTTAGCGTCATTGAAAATGTAGCGTTGCTCAATGCCACAAGCGTATAGTACAGCTCTCGCAATAAATTAACATGTTTAAAAAGTAAAATAAAAACGCACTGTTGAATATTTTGGATTTAATTTGATTGGAAGCCATTGCTGCCTAAGGCATGAATGGCTTCCTATCAAATTGGTCCAAAATATTCAACAGAATATTTCTTAGAGTCTGTTCAAATTTCAAAATTGTACTAACTAACACGTTTCTGGTTTAGTTTTGGATACATTTTACCATATTTCTGAACTGTATTGTAGATTTACTGGTAGTACAAACTATTAAGATGATTGTTGTTTCTAAAAAAGTTATAAGTAAATTTACGGGACTAATTGAAGTATTTTATATTTCTGTTTTTCAGGGCGGATTTGCTAAATGTTACGAGCTCACAGACCTCTCAACAAATAAATTATACGCAGGCAAGATTATCAACAAAAATCGAATCTCCAAACCGCACCAGCGACAAAAGGTAAGAGAAATGCACTCACATGTTGTTTTGGTACACATTATTGATCTGTGTGACTTGGGACGTAAATCGCTTAATAAATAAACTTGAAACGTGTGAAATTGCACATGCGGTTGCGGCGCAGATGGGCGGGTGGAGAAGCTTAGCCGCTTAATGGCAAAATTTGATCAAGAAAATCAAAATATACGCTTATTAATTATCCACCTGCATACCAAGAGAAGACTACTTTTAACAATTTACCACTGAAATGACTTATCAAGGAAGTTATTCCAGTGATAAAATTAAAAACAGTATTCTCTTGGCGTGCAAATGGACATCCATAAGACCACTGTAACCTAATGTCGTGTCGCATATCAAAAGTAGGTCACAGATTCAGATTCAAATTTATTTATTACTCCCAGATCATACATGTGATACATGGGGTATAAACATTATACAATTTATATAGTTGCAAGACAGTTTACATATTATTTATATATCTCTATAGATTAACTGCTAACATTGAAAAGCATAGTCTAGATTTACTACAGCAATATAATTGGTTCTTTTCAGGCAAGCTATTTTCATAATAACGATGTTTCCGGTCACGATTACACTTTGTTTTCGGGTATTACCTTTACGGGTTATGTTTGTTGGCCGTGTTTGTGCGACAGGGTCATCCTTTTTTGGAAATGCTTAGTAATTGCATTTGTTAGTAGACAAACCGTAACTTACTTTTCATGGTTCGTTGAACACCAAAGACAAGGGACCTTTCCGGTTTTAGCTATGCCCCGCCCATCACTAGCTAAGCTCCACACACACACCTCACCGTGTTGGGATTGATCGATCACCAAATGCCCTAGCTATCAATTTCCTGAAAACTATACAGGGAAGCTGTTGAATATTTTGTTACTAATTTGACTGGGTGCTGGTAGCAACAGCGCCAAGTCAAATTAGTTGCAAAATATTCAACAGAATATTTATTAAATAGTAAAAGCCAACAATTTGTACAATAACGCATAGACCGTCTTCAAATATGCGTTCATGACGTACTTATCGACGTCATTCATTATGATGTCATTGTACACATCACGCAGTTCACTATGACGTCATATGATGGGTGGGTACTCTGGAAAGGTGAAGTGTGTAAGTCCGTGTTCCCGATAGAGAGCTAGTCCGCAGTAACTCCATACTTCAGTACACGGAGTTCCTTCAGATTAACTCTAGTGCGAATACGGCCTTAGTCCGTCTCCGATTTTTTGTTTCAGACTATATTTCCAAGAATGTTTCACATTGATTGATTGATTTCACAATAAGCCATAGGACATTGGTTGTACATTTATACGTTACACATATTGACAATTAAATTAATAGGCTATACAATTATCTAGATATAGCTAATTTTATAACTAATACAGTGAAATTATCTTTAGCGTTATATTCACAAGCTCTTCAACAGCATAATAACTTTTGTAAAGACACAGCACACACAGTTTAAACATGGCTTGAGCATATTATTTATACAGTTTTCACCAATATATAACATATTACCTATGGGATGAATAATACCATACAATACAATTCGTAGATCTAAGCATGCTAAAGTTTTCTAGGCATTTATGCCATATATAGAAACTATGGCCGTGTTTGGATTGGGCATGTTATTTCATGTCTTTGAAGGAGCTATTTCTTCTTAACGTCGAAAGAAAACCCGATGGTCCTTATGCGCATTCCTAGAAAATAATCACGACGCGCTTAAGTCTATACAACAAGGGAGGTAAATCCGGAATAAAAGTTGCATAATTCACGATCTCGATCTGAACTCCCTGACTATGGATTTCCAAAAAGCTATACAGATGAGCTGTTGGGTATCTTGAGGCTATAGTCACCACTATTCGGTATAAGCATTCATCGTAGGGTAAGGGTATGGCATTCATGAAAGGTATACCAGTTTGACTTACCGCTCATGGGCCACTGAACATCATAGCTTATTCTTGTCCAGGACGTAGTTTCAAGAGTTGTTTAGCTCAACTTCAATTATATTTAGCATGAAGCATCCTTATGTCGTAGAGATCCAAGTTTGTTTAAACAAAGACGATTCGCCAATTTGGCCCGCGGTCTCGTAGGATGTTGGCCAATTTTTTTTAAAGAAAAGTCTAACAATTCTTCTCCCAAACCGCTTTGGAGGTCAATTCATAACTCATGAAAGTCACCGAGGGCAGCAGCTGAACCAAGTTTGTTCGTGGGAATTTGATTGGCCAAATGCTTGGGCGGGCATCTTGGATTAGCTAGTTACCACGAAAACGACTTCTTCAGAACCGCTGAACGGGTCAGACCGAAATTTGGTGGATATGATTGGGCACCAAGGGCCATTAAGGTTTGTTCAAGGGAAGTTTACGTAAAATAAAACACCGCTGCCGTAGATCAATCAATATGTAGCAGCTTTGGCGGCCATATAGGATTTCTTATTTGATGGATTTTGAAGCGGAAATTGGATTCAAATAGGACTTGGGGTATGCTGATTTAAGATTTGTCACTTTCGAAACTGTCGGATGAACGACTTGGCGGCCATCTTGGATCATTTTACAGCCACAACTCTCATATTAAGGCAATAGGAAATTTAAACCGTCTTCTCGAGAACCACTGGACGGATATTTAGCAAATTTTGTAGGACCCATCATTGTTATTGTTGCAGTTCTGACCAAAGCTTAGGGTTCTACTTATAAGCGATGACCTTTATAGTTGAAATGCCTATGTTCCAGGTTAGCGATAGAGGCCCCTTGGACCTCTCGTTTGCACACAGTAACCAATCAGGGTCCACAAAATTCATGTCCAAGCTTTAGTTTTTGGTATTCGGTAACCAATCTTGGTGTATAAATGCATTGTACCTGTAGCACCAAAAGTAGGCCAGCGTGACCTACAAACATGTTATCATTTCATGGTTCTACCAGTTTCAAGATTAATTATATGCATTCAGCGAAATGCGGGTTTCAGGGAAATCCGGGGTGGGTTAGGGTGGGATGTAGGCATATTCTTTGTGATGGCATCGAACGTGTGCTCTGGTATGTGTTTTGGAATAATATATGCTGAGCTGGGTGAGGTGTTTGTCTCGCGGGGATAGAAAGCGAGACTGGGGTCACTTATTCTGGTATGGTCACCATCAGTGTTTTGGTTATGCGGGGGCGTCGTGAGCGGTATGGCAGGTAGGGCACTTGACATACCAAAAATTTGCCCCCAAATGATTTGTCAAATCATGAAAATACAACTATTATTTACTTGTTAGCCGTTTAACACATCATACCAAATACAACAAGTAATTGTTTCAAAACTGTAAAATTTAATCTGTTGATTATTTTGAAAGAAATTTGACGAAGCCGTTGCTGCCTCAGGCAGAAACGGCATCCGGTCAAATTTCCTTCAAAATATTCAACAGATTCTTGTTATCAGCAAGAATGCATGAAATGGCTTCTCAGAGGATCTAATTTTCACAATTTTTCAGTGAGGAAACACCGAAATACATTTCTTTGGGAGGAGGAGGAAATCCCCTCTCAGACGTCCCCAGACATTGGCCTACCAATCTCTAGTAGCTCTGCGACGCCCCTGTTACATTGTTTATTCTGCCATCAACGATGCTTTATATTTCACTGAAACAATCTGAATCATTACTGAATGTGCTGAATCTTCCCTCGTTCTCACCTATGTTTCCAAGCTGATGAATACCTTGGAAAATCTATGAACAGTACTATGAACTATCTATGGTTATCTATATAATACACGTACACACAGACGCATACACACCTACGTACATCGAACTTGTCCACCAGAAAAAATGTGAAATTAAGCAAATAATTATTTTCTTTAACACACGGTGAATTTTAGAGGACCTTTATTGTTAGGTTTGCGTTACTGAGGGTATTGTTGATGGGATGGGCGGAGCTAGTCTGGAGTTTGACGAGGTACGGTTAGTGCGCTTTGTTGCTCTGTGCCTGTGTAACGCGCTGCTTGTATCACGTCGGTGACAACGCACAATTACTGATGCCACAGACATGATCTAAACAAAGGCGTTATTTATCGCCAGTAAACCGATAGGTCCCAAGGTCAACTCTCCGAACGAAGACTTATTTGCAGAACGCTTTCAATGTCGTATGGAATGCCCGCTAGCTCGGCTGATCTCAGAGACCAAATCAACACTTATGGCCCCAAAGTTTGCTTTTGTCACTAAAGTTTGTTTTCGCTATATCCGCAGTGCGTTTTTCACGACAATCTGCCAGAATAACGACCATCGTATCACGTGAGAAAGGGCTTGGAGAAAATACCTTTGACTGTTTCAGCGAAGATGTGACAAACTATTTAATTTATTTATGATTTAAGAAAACGTGTCTTTGCACTTGATTTTGTGGTGAAGATATCGTACTTATTTATGGCTGATTAAACCACCGTCATTGGCCAGGAAAGCTATTTAACTATGCCACTAGAGTAAATGCGGCCGTTAAAGGTGTATATTTACGCTAGAATGGTTGGAAATAAAATTGTTAATATTATATACTCCCAGAGGCTTAAATTATGCGCCTAGATGTAATGAAACGAAGTAATTACGTATTTCATTACGTATAAATTAATATAATTTTTTCAGTTGGGAAATTGAAATAGAGACACGAGTCCCTATTTCAACTAGACAACTGAAACAATTATATTAATGTATACGGAATGAAAACATGATATGCTAAGATTTATTTCGTTTCATTACATTGAGGTACACAATTGAATCCTTTAATAGCTAAATTTGGTCAGTGAAATACAGATATTTGCTTATTGAATGTCAATTTGCAGGTCAAGAGAAGTGTTTTTGAAAATTTACCGCTTAAATGACTGGCTCGGTTATCGAGCCAGTCATTTCAGTGTTAAATGTTCAAAGTAGTCTTCTCTTGGCCTGCTTAAACACATTAAGACAAGAAAGGACACATTCTTTGTGAATCTATAGGCACGTTGCAGGCTCAATCCTGGCAAGCGTGAATAGACCACTAACGTTGACACCACAATGACCATTGCACCTGCTCACTGCCCATTTTACTGTCCGTTTGTTGAAACATATTAGGAGAAGGTTATGGCTCGTTTGGGTTTGGAAAATCTTGCTTTTTGGTAATTAATGTGTATTTGTTTATAATATCCTTAGCAATTTGAGCTAGACTTTACGAGGTAAAACAAGCTGTTCTGACACCCTCCATTCATATCTTATATTGGCTGCGTCCTCGTTATCCTCCTGTTTGTGTTTGGCTCAACTTATTAGTTCATATCTCATGTTTGATTAATCATACTGGACCCAAACTTGGACACATTCCTCTTTATAATGTTAAGTCATCATCACACAATGCCACTGGGGTCAAAATGTCTGAGGTCAAAATCAATGTACTCTTGGTAATTTAAGACGTTAACATTTTGAGTTAACAGTTCATATTTCAATTTTGATTAATAATACTGAACCCAAACTTGAACACACGTTTCCTTATAAGGAGAGGACATGACACAATGACCCGAAAAGCTCAAAGGTATTGTGACACTGGTAAAAAAACAGTTTTGCAGCTTTACAATTTTTTTTACAGTTTTGTTCCGCTTAGAAGTTAAAAGCTCATGTTTGGTTAATCATACGGGACCCAAACTTGGCACACACATACTTCCTTATAATAACATGCATGACACAATGTCCTTCGACGTGAAAATGTCAAAGTCATTGCGATCTTGATAAAACCTTTGTTTAATCAACATTAACATTCTGTGTGTAACTCAACTTAACAGGCTATATTTGGGGTTTGGCTAAACTTACAGGGACCACATTTGGGCACACGATTTCTTAAAATGTCTTCGACACAATCACCGTGGCATCAAAAGGTCAATGACAGTGTGCTGATGACAAATCCTAGGAGTTTTCTAAAAAAACATTTTAGGTTTTACTCAACTTAGGTTCATATCTTATATCGGCTTAATTATACGGCACCCACAGTTGGACACCTCCTTTCTTATACATGAGAGAGTGTGAAAACGACTTTGTGGCCAAAAGGTCAAAGGTCATAGGCAATTGATAAGTGTATTGATAAGCCTTCTATATTTATTTTATATTTTAAGTCATGCTTAATAGTTTATTGCAAAGTCGTAAAGTCGAGATTCGTGGTTGCATTGTAACCACATTTCTGGTTGAGTAGTATAATTCGATGATGGTTGTTTCCAAGCATACTCCGCGTTACTAAGTACAAAAAACCTTGATCAGACCTGGCCTCTTGCTTTTAAAGCCGTCCATTGTTCAAGAAGTGCGCGGTGCTAACCATCCGAGTGCTGAATTTGTACAGATAGCAAGTTCTAGGGGATATAACTCTGGACTGGATGAATATTTTGTAAACAATTTGACTGAAAGTTGTTGGTGGCTAAGCCACCAACAACTTTCAGTGGAATTGTTTACAAAATATTCATCCAGTTCAGAGTTATTCTCTACGGAAATTATTGCCCAGTGACTTGCAGCGGTCAAGACAGTCAAACGTGATGTTCACGAATTTCTTTAATCGTTTAATTCTCCTGAATTCTATGAATCCGTTCTTCCCACGACTCTCGGTATCTTAGGCTTGGGGTAACAGGGGTGACATGTATGCCGTTACATTCACCCACCCACCCTCCCTCCCACGTTGCTGGGTCAGCTCCTCTGCCGTGAGACATTTAGTGTCGTTTTTCATAAATCGCTAATAGTCCAACGGATTTGTTGTCTGTAATCTTTCTCACGCGTCTAAGATTCATCAAAATGACGAATGTTTTATAGGCCTATATTTATATTTTTATTTGTAAGCTGTTGTACGGCACCAGACTTCCGTACTTCCATAGCATGACGCTGACCTGAAATACTTGGCGCAAATTTAACACATTTCCCCCACCAACAACCTCCAATAAAACTTCACACGAGTCATCCATCAGGTTTCTTTTTTGGTTTTCACGAAGAGTCGATGCTTCATTATTTAACACTGAACAATTTAGCCTAGAACTCAATTTCAAGGTATATGTACAGTTAAGCCGGTAAATCGATAATGACTGATATTTTTTATTATTTTGTGTTCAAAGTGTTAAAATCAATTTAAACCTGCTTCGAAGGTAAATAACGAAATTCACATGTTTGTTTATTAGAAATCTATACGCCTCAACACACTTTGCAAAAAGCAACACATTATTTTGCTTTGATCGTTTGATTGATTGATTAATTGGAGTAAAATTTTCTTTGCATAGCTAATTTCAAATTAATTACATTTTATTTGATTAACTTCTGAAGTATATGAAATACAATACTTGTATCATGCATTAATCAATAATGGTGGTGTGCAAAACAAATTAGCTAGTGAAGACTCCCAAACACACGACAAATTACTGTTTTGATCCAGTGGTTAACGCAGGGACTGGATGTCTACCACGATATTATATATTTAATTCTTTCAGTGTAATATAAGCCTACATGGAAGAATCGACGTGGAAATTCGAAATAATGGCTTATGTGACATAGACCTATAGAAACTAAGTCCTTACCATTTCGTATTAAATTTATCACGCTTGTTTGGTAGGTATCGCATTTGGAACTCGCTTTCCTGCCAGTTTTTTTAAAGCGATGCTAATCTCATCGCAAATGTCATACTGCACCAATAGATTATGGTTTATAGATTCCAGATCATTCATATCCTGTCACATTCCCGTTTCTGTATCACAATTATCTGCTTTGTATTATCGCGTAAATGTTGAACAGTGATCGCCGCCATTTTGCCTCCTCAAGCGATAGTGTGTGATGTCATGTAAGTGCCAATGCATTACATTCTTTATTATGTAATATTCATCTCGTTGAATATTTTGAAACTAATTGGACTGGAAGTTGTTGCTGCCTATGGCAGCAACAACGTCCAGTCAAATTAGTTTCAAAATATTGAACCGCTTACCTGTATGATTGCTTTTATACCACACTGACAAACTATAGCAGGCGCCTCTATGACTGAGCTATATCCAGAGGCAGGCACGCTAGGGTTTTTCTGATTGGTTGAAAAGTAAATCATGACAGCCATCATAGGCTGTAGAAATGTAGCGACTAAAGCCTGAATATCTTTCTTTAGTGACATGATGAAAATATTAACGTTACCTGCATAGTTTGTCACTGGCATATTAGATCACCTTGACTAGCTATCAAGAGTTCAGATTATTTATCCTTTAACATTTTATATTATGTTTGTTTATCGCGGCAAAGAAATCTAAATCAGTTACTTTAATGATGATAATTGGGATTAATTAATTCGTTAAAGATGAATACACCTTTAACTATGCCCCGCCCATCTCTAGCGAAGCTCCGCCCATGTTTTGTGCATGTTGGGATCGATTTATATACTTTGAGCCATGAACTCCCAGAATTCAAATTTCAAGATAACTATGCAGCTAACCTGTTTAATATTCTGAAACTAATTTGACAGGGAGTTGTTGCTGGCAGCAACCAGTTAAATTAGTTTCAAAATATTCAACAGAATGTTTATTAAATGGTTAAGACATACTCGCAACTTTAACCATTGAACTGCTGAAATATAAATGTGTACTACACTTTGATCTGGTGCATTGTACAACTGAAGGACTGTTCTTGGATCATAACGAAGTATTGCTGTCAATTATGATTGTGACATCATCCTCTGTGTGACGTAATTGATTATGACGTCATATACTTGACTGACGGATTCATCCATTGTCAGACTAATTCACGGCAGTGTCAAACAATTTTGATTTCTGGAAGTAATAGACTTAAAAATAACATTGCCAGATTATTTAGGGAAGAAGAGAGCATAGACTAATTCGACGATGATGTGGATAACGATTTCTTTAAATCCTCTACAAAGAAAGAAAAAATATCCCATGTTTGCTAATCCTGCGATCAAGTTGTTTGTCCTGTGTATTGATTTCTGTACATGCAGATTATATATGTGTAAAACGTAATACGTTTCTCGCAACTTTAACCATTGAACTGCTGAAATATAAATGTGTACTACACTTTGATCTGGTGCATTGTGCAATGAAATTTCGCTTATTGAATTCAGGGTTATAAGGGTTCGTAAAACAGACCACACAGCTAATCTGTCGTATAATGACATAGTTATTATACCTCTATTATAGGCCCTACGGAACCTTTTGACATTATGAACTACTAACTATCGCAATTACGCCGTAGTCAAGATTAGTTTTATAAATGATAATACTGACTTTATAATACACAGGCCCCTAGGCCTATACACAATTATTAATCAGAATTAGATATTATAACGCGTTAATTACATCGTATTACGTGTACATTACGTTATATGCGCAGTTATGAATGTACGCTTAAATTCTGTGAAAAAATAAGAATGCTTAAAACGCGTAAGTTAATCGCTGTACAGGCAGAGGGAATTGATTATCGGCTTTATTATACGGGTTATTCTCGAGTTTAGAAATAATTCTAAGGTTAGCGAAGTAGATGTTTCATAGGGAAGTAGAGATTTTTTCTCGGCCTAGTCCAATTTACTTCTGAATGTCTTTAGATCCTGCACTATTTATGGTCACGTTCATTTAAGCAATGGAAGATTCCAGTTTATGCATCAATCGTGAAGTCATGATCAACTACGTGACGTGTATGAAGACGTTATAATCAATTACGTCATGAATGATTCGTTTCAGTCCGTCTTTAAACACTTAGTCTGTCAGGTTGCACGAATTGTATGTCTACTATTTAATAAGCACTCTGTTGAATATTTTGAAATTAATTTGACTGGGTGCTGTTGCTGCCATAGACAGCAACAGCAGCCATTCAAATTAGTTTCGGAGATTCGGAGAGTGTACAGATAAATCGATCCCAACACGGGCAACATGTGGGTGGAGCTTAACTAAAGATGGGCGGGGCATAGCTAAAACTGGATTCCTCCATGTGCTGGTGGCGGCGGCGGCGGCGGCGGCGGCGGCGGCGGCGGCGGTGGTGGTAGTGTCGGCGGGTGGTGGTGGTGGTGGTGGTGGTGGTGGTGGTGGTGGTGGTGGTCGGCCTACGCGTAGGATTTGCCTTTTCAGGGTGACCCTATTAATATTTACTAGGCCTATACGATGAAAAGATAGTGGCTACATAATAAAATAACTAAAGAGACATTACATACAAGACACATCATTATATGACAAACTCAACTCCCAAACATCGATAAGACTAGAATTCTATAATGAAATTAGAGGCAACTGTTGATTTGAAGAAATATTTTAGTATTATTATCCAAACATGCTGGGGATCACATTATTTCATTTTCTAGGACCTTCAATCTGGCGGTAGAGAAACTAGACGATATAGATAAAAACACGGACTTTGTAGGCCTACATTGTATAACGGACTTGATAACAACAAAAGCAGCAGCAGCAGCAGCAGCAGCAGCAGCAGCAGCAGCAGCAGCAGCAGCAGCAACAACAACTATCACTGGAAGTTGACCTCGAATGTATGCGCAGCACGAACAATCAAAGATTGTACACCCTTACTCTCTGTCGGTTTTGTTAGAGCTTAGCAAAGACTTTCCAGATTATTTTAATTTCCTGATATCAGTTTTTCATGACCACAGTTGTGGTGTCCTAATGTACTGTCACGCCTGTTCTTGTGTTCATATTTGGTACCAGTTGTTTCCGAGATGTCCATATATTCGGATCTGGAAAGGGTTTTTAATTCAGGCCACTGCCAACGTCTGGAAATATTTGAAAGCCACATCCTATGGTGTGCTAAAATTTGAACCAGGTTGGATCAGTAGCTTTTGAGTACAACTCGGAACACGAATTTTTGACGCACTCACGAAATAACGCACGAACACAGTGATGGCGACTACGATGATAAAGAAGAAAAGGTCGACAATGTTATGGTGGCCCATGATGACGACGATGTTGAGGACTGTGCTTTGTTCAGTGTTGTACCAATACCTCACAAATCGATAAATTGGTATTATTTGTTTAGTATTGCAAGATAGTTATATCGTTGTTCCAGACAGTGATTTTCAAGGTTACAAGATAGTTGTCGTCAGTGTTGCTAGATAATGATTTCGTTAAGATAGATTGTGTTTGTCAGGGATACCAGATAATGGTTTAGTGTTGCCAGACAGTGGTCTGTATTGTCAGAGCCGGCTGCATAGCTGCGAGCAGCATAGGCGCATTTATATATATTCACATGGTAACTACATGTCAGGGTTACCAGATAATGGTTTGGTGTTGCCAGACTGTGGTCTGTGTTATCAGTGATATTCTCCCGCATGGCTGCCGCCTGCCAGCCAGCATACACACGTTCATATATTCACACGATAACAATATATCCCTACTCGCCTCTGGGTACGGATGATTAAGCGTGTGAACTTCGTGTTCTGTAATTACTGGACAAGTTGCGGCTGCTAAATTACGTACGATATTTAATTTGTGAGAACAACCTTTTCCACCATGACATTATTTATTACCACACCTCACAACATGCCCCCTGGCACTCATTTGATGATCTCATAAGTCCTATCATCGCTGCAGCCATGCAGTACAGCTTAGGAATAAGTTGACCTGTTTCCAAAACAAAATAAAACGTACGGTTTAATATTTTGAACACACTTTTGATTTGGAAGTCATTGCTGAAATGGCTTCCAGTCAAATTAAGTCCACAATATTCAACAGAACATTTCTTATATCGTGTTCAAAATTGTACTAACTAACATGTTTCTGTTATTGGTTTGGAAACATACGGTAGCTGGCTCAATGTAACATACTTTAGCTCGCTCAATGTGTCGTTTTCTGTCGCTTTGTAAACAAATATGCAAGTTACGTATCGACATCATATATGTCCAAATCAAGATGACATAACTCCTTCAGGCAAGTGACATTTGGATGAATTTGTTTTGCGGTTTAATAAACATTCTGTTGAAAACTTTGAAACTAATTTGACAGCTGTTGTCAAAGACCTGGTCTGGACACATACACGGATGGCTAATAATAGAGGGATCCATTTCTGGCTACGCCCGCCCATTTTTAGTTAAGCTCCGCCTACGTTTTTCGCGTGTTGTAATCGATTTATATACATTGAACACTGAATTCCCAGAATCTCAATTTTATGGTTACTGGTAACTATATAGGAAGGCTGTTTGAATATTTTGAAACTAATTTGATGGCAGCAACATCTCCAGACAAATTAGTTTCAAAATATTCAACAGTATGCTTATTAAACCGTGAATCCATCAAAGACATTAATCACGTGACATACTTTGCGAGCTTCACAACGGAGTTATAATTACGTCATTATGATTATGACGTCAGCCAATTTGTCGTAATTGATTATGACGTCATATACTTGAGTGACAGATCGGATCCGTAGATTTCACAAAAAATGTATAATTAATTTCCCTTTATTTCGCAGATTATCCGGGAGGTGGAGCTTCACCGGAACCTGAAGAATAAACATGTGGTTGAGTTTCAAAATTTCTTCGAAGATGAAGACAATGTATATATCGTCCTTGAACTCTGTATTAGAAAGGTAAGTGAGTCGCTTAAAAATATGTTATATTGCATGCATAGTTATAATTATCCCCACGTTTTAGAAAAAACGTCGGGGATATTGTAATCGCCTCCGTCCGTCTGTCCATGTCCGTCCGTCCGTCACGCTATCTCCTCCCAACCTATTGGGTGGAATTAAACCAAATTTTGTGTTTGTGTTACCCATATGATTCGCTTTGCAAGACGATATTTGGATTTGGCTCCGCCCCCCCCCCCCACCATTGACGCTTGGCAGGGGTCAAAAGGTCAAATCAGTTGTAACGCAACTCCTCTGAAATCGTTAGACGGAACTCAACTAAATTTGATATCTGAGTTACTCATATGATTGCGGAGTGCAAGAGGCCATTTAGATTTGGCTCCTCCCCCAGAGGGGGGTGGGTGGGGTGGAGGGGGTGGGGTGGGTGGTGGTGGTGTGTGTGGGTGTGGGGTGGGGGGTGGCTGTGTGTCAAAAGATCAAATTTTAACCTGTGGAAATGGATTGTAATCTCCTCCAAAACCGTTGGACAGAATTCAACCAGATTTGCTCTATGGATTACCCTTATCAATGTGGAGTACATGAGCACATTTACATTATTGCCCCGCCCCCAGGGGTGGGTGAGGGGTGGAGGTCAAAAGGTAGATACAATTATTGTAATGCCACTCCTCTGACACTGTTGGACAGAATTCAACCAAATTTAGTATGTCAGTTACCCATATCAATGTGGAATATATGAGCGCATTTACATTTGACCCCGCCCCCAGGGGGTGGGGGATGGGGTCAAAAGGTCATGAAATTGATTGTAATGCAACTCCTGTGAAATCGTTAGACGGAATTCAACTAAATTTGATATCTGAGTTACTCCTATGATTGCGGAACGCAAGAGGCCATTTAGATTTGGCTCCGCCCCCAGGAGGAGGCTGGAGAGGTGTCAAAAGGTCAAATTTTAACCTGCAGAAATTGATTGTGATGCATCTTCTCTGAAACCATTGGACGGAATTAAACCAAATTTGGTATGTGAGTTACCCATATCAATGTGGAGTGGATGAGCACATTTACATTTGGCCCCGCCCCCAGGATGGGTGGGGGGGGGGTGTTCAATAGGCCATGAAATTGATTGTAATGCAACTCCTCTGACACCGTTAGACCGAATTCAACCACATTTGGTATGTGAGTTACCCATATGATCGCGGAGTGCAAATGACATTTACATTTGGCTCTGGCCCCGTGGGTGGTTTGTGGTTTGTGTCAAAAGTTCAAAGCGGTGAACGTGGGGATTTGCGATGACGTGTCATCGACCGAACAATCTAGTTTACTATGTGTAGCCTAAATATCGATGGGCGGATATCGTTACTCCGGCCAGATAGGGGTGTTCAGGGTTACCAGATAGTTGTTGTCAGTGTTGCTAGATAGCGATTACGCCGTGACAGATTATGATTGTCAGGGTTATCCGGTTTCCAGATACTGCTTTAGTGTTAGCAGATACTGGTTTAGTGCTACCGGATAGGGGTCTATGTTGTTAGAGGCGCGTTATCCGTGTTAGTGCGGCATGACAGTTCTCAGGGTTGTATGGTAGTTCTCAGGGTTGCCAGTTGTTGTTTCTTATTGGTCAGTCCCACCATGTATCATGCATATGGTTTCTACTGCGTGTTGAAATGTGGTCTGATTCCATTTTAAAGACGAGTTGCTTGTGGCAAAAACACTGACTTCAATCGAAGTATCTTTTCTTCAAAAGTTGCCAGACAGTGGTTGCCATTGTTACCAGATATTGGCGTATTTCACATTTCCTGTTCATAGTGACTGACTCACCTGGTAGACCTATTAACCATTTAATCTTCAAACTTGTTAAAGAAAATTTCAATTTTCTCTTAGAAAATGTCCAGTTGCTGACTAAAAGATTATTTTTTACAAAAATGTATCACTCGAATGACTGGCTCGGTTATTGAGCCAGTCATTCTAGTGGTAGACTACATTAGAAAAGCTTTTACTATGTGTGTCCATTTCTGAATATGGCCATGTCTCAAGGCAACTACAGAAGCCGTTTTGGCCAACTTGAGCGTTAAAGGGTAAAAAAAAGTATTTGTTGTACAACAATAGTACAGATTTCTGCCAGTCAAGTCGCATACTTGAATAACGCCCGAGGATATCGTCAATGATTTGATGGAATTCTGAGCAAAGGGCTTAACGGTTAACAAAGCTTTAAGGCCATCTTCGTGTATTTACAACATAATCTGAAATCTACTAACCCTTTCATCAACAAATCCATGAAAAACAATTCTTTACGATATAAAACCATACCTGTAAGCTATATCGTAACTTTGAATATTTAACTACTCTTCTTCGCTCGGAACGAAAGGATCTGGTCTGCCACTCAACAAATTAGTTTCAAAATATTCAATAACTTGCCTTAGTGTCCTTGAAATGGAGGAAACGGCTTTAGCTATGCCCCGCCCATATTTAGCCAAGCGCCACCACAATTTGCCCGTGTTTGATCAATTGGTCCCTGCAATCCCGGGATGTCAATTTCCAGAAAACTATACATGTAAGCTGGTGAATATTTTGAAACTAAATTGACTGGATGCCCGTTGCTGCCTGTGGCAGCAACAGCGCCCAGTAAAATTAGTTTCAAAATATTCAACAGCAAGTTTATTAAATAGTAAAGACATACAATTCGTACAACTTGACGAACTATTAAGCTCTTATGACCGACTAAATCGAGTCATTCATGACGTAATTCGTTATGACGTCAACCTACACGCGACGTAGTTGATTATGATGTCATAAGATTAATCGATAAACTGGATGCCTCTTGGATATTGAGGGCATCAATAGCTGCTGACCAACATGTGCGCCGATAGCCATTTTGCTCTCGGTCATTGTGGCGTATGATAAAAACCAGATGGTCAATGGGCCAGCCCTATTGACCAACGATTTAGTCCCGTTCATCAAAAGGTCAAGTTAGTTATTGCGGCGCAACCTTGCTAGTCGTACGGAGTGGTACTAATGAATACCATGAAGAAATGGCCTAGTAGTCTGTATAAAATAGGCTATATGAAGGCAGCAACAGCCCTCAGATGGCGAGTCTGGTTCCAGTCAAATAGTTTCAAAACATTCAACAACATATATCTTATATGCCCCTATTAGTAGTGATTTTTCGCGTCCTACTGGGTTACAGTACAGCTCATGAATAAGTTATTTAAAAAAATAGAAACAGTTATTGAGCACGGCGTAGCTGTAAGAAATGCTCTGTTGTATAGTTTGTGCTTAGTTTGATTGGGAGCCATTCTGCTTCTGTATGCAGCAATGACTTCCAATCAAATTAAGTCCGAAATATTCACGAGTAAGTTTTATAAAGATACTTTATTTCTGAGCTGTACTCTATCTTATGTTAAATAAAACACTGATCATATTGGTTTCACGTTAAAATATGTCATCTCTGGCTACTTCAGTGGCGTGATTGCCATCCCTGTGTACCATCCCGGCTAGTTATGGTTCACTGATGCAGATAGAAAGATACGTGTGCAGTATTGCAACGCAATTTAACAGAACAGATACAGTATATACCCATGGGGCAAACAACCATGTTCACAAACCAACAACCAATGCCGACACAGCTGACAATGACGTCGTCAGCCGTGACATTGGCGTCAACATGCGGCAGTGACGGCGGCGTTGGAGTCATCATCACTGGTGGCGTCGGCATCGCTGTCTGTGAAATGGTTATTCCTTTGGATTCCAACGTTGACACATGTCTTTAGGGCCTCACGGGCAAGCTTCCCCAAATTTGGAGTTCAGTAAAGTATAAATTGTTTTAAAATCTCTTAAGACTGACAACAACAACAACAACAACAACAACGACGACGACGCCAACGACAATAACGACGACCAGAACGCCATGCTCGCATTATTACGTCTGTCTAGCGACGCGGGTAAAATGATCTCTAGGTCTACAATTGCACAACTGCAACCACCCCTCCGCGTCTACCACCGCATAACCCCTCACGCCCATCACGCCCGCCACCGCCGCGACCAGCACCACAACCGCGTCCACCACAGCTAGAAATAGTAGATGAATATATTTTTCTTGGCGTTCTATTGAAGTACAATGAACACTTCTTTGCATGCTGGAAACGTAATCTAAAACAGGGAACAAAAGCTATGTTTGTATTAATACACAGAATTAATCAGTGATATCCCCATTAACCTTCAATGTATACTATTTGACTCAGTGATCCAACCTTTATTACTGTTTGCATCTGAAGCATGGGACTTCGAAAATGTAGACCTGTTTGAAGTGTCAAACAAAATATTAAATAAAAAGTTTTGTTCAAAGCAAAGCAAAGCACGCCAAATTCAATGATTTACGGTAAGCTTGGCAAATTCCCCCTGAAAATTATAATTCAATGTAATATAATCCGATATTGGGCCAGTTTAGTGAATTCCGGTTATAGCAAGCTGCCATCACGTCTATATTTTTGCACGTTGGAATATATAAAAAAAATATAATGTAAATGTCAAATGGATTAATAATGTCAAGACAATCCTCAACACAACTGAACAAGTCCCCCCCCCCCCCCCATATAAACCAAAAACGCGTTGTTCGACAAACAAAAAAACATTTTTAGAGAACAAATTTATAGACAACTGGAGAAACGATACCAACAGCTCTAACAGGTTAACATTTTATTCACTGATAAAACAAGACTAAATTCGAACCATACATAAAAAAATCTACAGAACAGAGAAGCTCTAATACTCTGCCATTTTCGAAATTTAGCAATAGAGGCCAAGTGATGGGTGGGAATTGAGAGAAGCGGGCGAGTCTGTGAACTCTGCAATGTCTTAGAAGATGAAATTGATTTCCATTTCGAATGCCCACAATTTGAAACCGAACGACAGATATTTATTCCCGATTAGTATACAAGAAGTTATACAGACGACAAAATTAAGGGATTATTCCAGATATGCAGCAAATCTGTTTTGTATAAATTCTGTTAACTAATACCATACTCAAAGAAGAAAGATAGACACAACACCAAAGAAATTAGTAAACAAGCAGGCGGCAACAACAACAACAATGACAACGACGACGACGATAGCAAAAACAACAGCATAATAATAATAATAATAATTATTATAATAATAATAATAATAATAATAATAATAATATGTATATTTCTATCGCCACAAATGTACCATACTTTATTTGCCTTTCATGCCATTTTGTAATGGCCTGAGTAAATAAAAGGAAACTGGCTAGGCCAACAACCACAACTCTATAAGACACTTTAATCCATCTCCAAATGAAACGTAGAATATTATTTAGCGCATGTCATCAATGACGTTCACAGACTCTACATTCGCACCTGGAGTATAGATCTGCTCTTTGAAATCACTATTTACTTATGTCGTATCCAAATATTTATGTTTAAATAAATCCATAATAATTTTATTTATTTAAAATCTAGGCCATATATATTTACTTTTCGACGACATCCGTTATATGAACGTTTTATTGCAAAATAATCCCCCGAGTAGCTTATTACATCATCAGCCTCATATCGCCGTGATATAATGAGTGCGTGCTAGCTATGCCCCGCCCATTTCTAGCTATGCCCCGCCCATTTCTTGCTAATCTCCGCCCACTTTGTACCCATGCTGGAATTTATTTATATACTTGAATTACCAGATTTCCAATTCAAGCTGTTGGGTATTTTGAAACTAATTTGACCGGGTGCTGTTGCTGCCTATGGCAGCAACAGCTCCCGGTCAAATTAGTTTCAAAATATTCAACAGAAAGTTGATTGTAAATCCATCCTCTTTAGACATAGAATTCATACGCTTACCGGACGTTTCGATGTTCATTGCGGCGCTATATAGGTATACGTCATTATGGTTGTGACGTCAGCTACTTGAGTGACAGATCGGATACCTACATTAGAGAAAGGAGTTGCTATTCATTCTACAGCTGTAAAACCAAATACACCGTTCACATTCTTAGTCTGGCTATAGAGACATAGGCCTACTAATGGCGAATTCACCACTCGTTTTTGTGTTTAAAAGGGGAATCCAGTCTTAGCTATACCCCGCCCATGTCTAGCTAATCCCCACCCACGCTTTTCCCGTGTTGGGGATCGATCCTAAATCTAAATTTCCAGAAGACTATACAGGTAGGCTGTTGGATATTTGGAAACTAATTTGACTGGGCGCTGTTGCTGCCATATGGCATAAGGCGAGCAACATCGCCCAGTCAAATTAGTTTCCAAATATTCAACAGCATGTTTATTAAATAGCAAAAGACATACACACAATTCGTACAAATTGAACTGCCCCGAAGGGCTATTAAGCGTTTACGACGGACTAAATCGCGCCATTCATGACGTAATTGATTATCACGTCGACCTACACGTGACGTAGTTGATTATGACGTCATATGATTGATCGATAAACTGGGTCTCTCCATTGCATCGATCTATACCTCGGTGAATAGACATGTGGTTAGAAAGGAAGTTAAGCTATAACCAGAAGTAGTGATCACATTATAATAGTTGTCAAACACGCTTAAGGTCGAAATTAACTAGTTAGGGTCTATATCAATCTAATTTGCACGTACTTATGCCCATTATGCAGAGATGAGCACTTATTAAGTCGCGTGCCTGGCTTAGTGTTCCCGGCTTATGTTTTATTTACATAAGTGTACATATACTTTAAAAAAACCTGTTTACATAGCTCGGCGTCTATTGTTCTTTTGTCTGTCCGATTAATAAAAAAAATGTGTGTAGAAACGCTTAAGATAATTTTAGCAATTGAACTTGCTTAAGCAGCTGTGCAGGTACGCGGCCCACGGAATGCTCTAGCGCCTCAGAATACAGGTGAACAAACACAATGGACCTTTCCAGTTTTAGCTATGCCCCGCCCATCTCTAGCTAAGCTCCACCCATTGATCAATCCCTAAGCTCCCTGACTATCAATTTCCAGAAAACTATACGGGTAAGTTGCTGAAGATTTTGAAACTAATTTGACTGGGTGCTGTTGCTGCCACTGTTGACGCCCAGTCAAATTAATTTCGAAATATTCAAAAGCCTGTTTATTAAATAGCAAAGACATACAATTCGTACAACGTGCCGGACTATTAGGCATTTGAAAGGGACTAAATCGAGTCATTCATGCTGTAATTGATTATGACGTCATCGTACACGTAACATAGTTGATTATGACGTAATATGGTGTATGGATAAACTGGAAAGGTCTATTGCCTAGAGTAGTAAGAAAATCGGTCAGGCATTTTCCAGTGTACTATTCAGGCTGTGTATAGGCAAGGTTAAGATGCAAAATGCCAAATTTTTGTCTGGAAGTTTACACGTTATTTGATGATTTTATTTTTTGTAAATTTTAACCATAGAATTGTCAATAGAAATAGATGTATCTCTTCAGCACTTAAGTGGAAACGGACAAGAGGGGTGTGTGTGGTGGGGTGTAGACATTTACATGGCTATTGGAAGTTAGTTAAAAAGAATGTAAGTTTGTATGTTTGAACAAGGCGTAGTTCCTTGTTAGGAATGCAGGTCATCCATTCCACAGAGAACAACCCTTTAATACGCCAACACTTTAGGGCATACAGACCTCAACCCGCTAAAGCTACATAATATTGAATATTTGGAAACTAATTTGACGATGAGCTGTTGCTGCCACAGCTTCCCCTGTTTGCAATAACTTCCAATCAAAAGAGGTTCAAAGTATGCAATATCGTTCTGTATAGACCTGGTTGTCTTGAAATAGTGGAACCCAGTTTTAGCTATGCCCCGCCCCTCTCTAGCTAAGCTCCACCCATTCTTGGCACGCGTTGTTATCGATCGATCCCTGCACTCATTGAATTTCAATTTCCAGAAAACAATACAGGGGAGCTGTTGAATATTTGAAAACTAATTTGACTGCAACAGCGCCCGGTCAAATTAGTTTCAAAATATTCAACAGAATGTTTATTAGATAGCTAGTAAAGCCATAATTCATAAAACTTGATGGACTATTAAGAGTTTAATGCGGACCTAATTACATGACTTCATTAATTATGACGTCAGCCTACATGTGACGTTGATTCTGACGTCATATGATTGATTGGTAAACTGGATTCCCTACACTTTTGGGACACTGAATTTCAACGGTGTAAGGGTGGTAATAAATATACACTTGATACAAATGAATAATTTTTTGTAACAATTCCAAGGACACAAAGCGGGAATTTTAAAGCCTGCTATGTTTAGACCATAGTGAACATATGTTTACATATATTAAAAAAGTGGATTATTTTAATAGGGAAACGTGTAAGATGTAAATAAAGTTTTGTTTGCCTTCAACATATTCATAATTTCAGAAACGTTGACACGTTTTTGACTCTTAATGAAATAACAGTCCCTCGTGTGTGTGTGTGTGTGTGTGTGTGTGTGTGTGTGTGTGCGCGTGTGCGTGTGTGTGTGTGTGTGCGCGTGTGCGTGTGCGCGTGCGCGTGTGCGTGTGCGTGCGTGTGCGTGCGCGTGCGTGCGTGTGCGTGTGCGTGCGTGCGCGTGCGTGCGTGTGCGTGCGTGTGCGTGCGTGTGCGTGTTTGTGCGTGTTTGTGCGTGTTTGCGTGCGTGTGTGGGGGTGGGTGGGGGATGGGGGTTGGGGTGGGTGGGGGGGCATGGGATGGTTGTGTAGGAAATGGCGGGTTATTGTGAAGGGGTTTTTCATGCTGGTGCTTGGAATAGAACAAAAGGGATAATCTTACAGTGACAATGACGTCACGACTCGTGTAAAATGTAAATAAAGTTTTGTTTGGCTTCAACATATTCATAATTTTAGAAACGTTAACACGTTTTTGACTCTTAATGAAATAACAGTACCTCGTGTGTGTGTGTGTGTATGTGCGTGCGTGCGCGCGTGCGTGTGCGTGTGCGTGTTTGCGTGCGTGCGTGCGTGGGGGTGGGATGGGGGTTGGGGGTGGGGTGGGGTGGTTGTGTAGGAAATGGCGGGTTTTGTGAGGTATTTTGTTCATACTGATGCTTGGAATAGAACAAAAGGGAAAATCCTACAGACTGACAATGACGTCACGACTCACGACTCCTGAAAATATAGCATTATTAGTAAGGTTTGCAAAAACGGATGATGTCACGTTACCATATAGGCATACATTGATCTCACTGCTTTGCTGTGTGCCTTTGAATAATGACACAATTACCCCATGAGCCGTGACGACAATGCTTCGAAACATGCACGCCGAAGGAGGATCGGATCTGTTAATCAAATATATGATGTCATAATCAATTAGGCCACATGTGGACTGATGGCACAATCATAATGACGTATTATAAGTCAGTCATGAAGCTCTAAATGTCCGTCAAGTGTACGAATTGTATGTCTTTGATGCACGTAAAATTTAACACACATTTCTTTGAATATTTTGAAACAAATTTGATTGGGGCCCACAGTCAAATTGGTTTCAAAATATTCAACAGCTTACCTATACAGTAACCTTGAAATTTGGATCCTGGTAATTCAGGGGTTCAAAGTATATTTAAATTAATTCCAACATACGTACCTCAGTGGGCGGAGCTTAGCTAGAAATGGGCGGAGCTTAGCTGGAAATTAATGGCTCTATTCTTAATCAACGGCCATTTTGTGGGTGAAGAGACGAACTCAAAACAATATAGAACCTACACTTATAAACTAAATCTTTTGATATTTTTATTCTAACATTTATAATTGCTCGTGAAACGAATTTTGAAGGATAAAATATGAAAGAAAAAAATTGAGTTTTTATAAAACTGGACCTACCATGCACTATAGCTGGTTTATTAAAAAAATATCCCAGACTATCCTGATATCTGTATTAATAATTGTCGTTTGTAAACATCGGATAGAATAAAGACCATTCAACCGTTTTATACGCTTATCTCTCATAAAAAGCGGAACACTTACAGCCACGCATTTACGATAATTACAAGCAGATGGATTTCCTACAACCTAGCGGGTTAGCCATTTCTAACTATGCCACGCCCATGTCTAGCTAAACTCCGCCCACTTTTTACTTGTATTTGAATTGATGTGAAACTTCAATTCTCAGAATATAAAATTCAAAGTAAGCTGTTCGATATTCAGCTCCAAGTCAAATTAGTTTCAAAATATTCGCCAGGATGTTTATTAACCCTTTAATGATCAAATTTGGCCAAGAGAATCTGAATATTTTCTTACTGAATGCCCATTTGCAGGCCAAGATAGGACTTTTTTTTTGTGGAAATTTACCACTGAAATGACTGGCGGTGTCGGCATAAACATGTTAAATTGTAAATTTATCCAATACAACGCGTACATTTTCGTGACGGACTTCATTCTGATTCTGATGTCAGATAACTGAGTGACAGATCAGATCCCTCAATATCCTGTGCATTGTGCAATAACACAGCAATAACTTTCACTCAAATAGATGTTACTGTTAAAGAGACCAGCTAAAGTTTGAAGCCCGAAGATGATAGTTCGCTAAGATAGGTGGTCGTAACATTGGTGGTTAATAATGCAAGTGGTCTTAAAGAGCCACCATCTTCTGGTTCCAAGCGGTATATCACAAGGCAAGTCGCATGTATTTAACTCTGGATATGCTGAATATTTTGCAAACAATTTGACTGAATGTTGTTGGTGGCTAAGCCACTAACAACATTCAGGCAAATTGTTTGCAAAATATTCAACATGTCAGTAGTTATTGCCCATTGAAATTATTGTCTGGTTGTTTGCCCTAGTTGGACAGATAAGAGATTCGCTAAGCAAATACAGCTTTTGTGTCACAAATAATGGGACAAAATCTGTTGAATTCTCACCACACAATACGTTCAGCATGTCACGTGACAAGAAATCGTGTTCCAGTTAAATGTGTCTTTATTCGACCGCCCAGTGGTTCAAGAACGCGTGATTATAAAAGTTATGACGTCACTTAGAACAGATCATCTGTCGTACACCAAAATGCATCATGGGAGAAAGATAATATTCCCGTCATCTTATTACCACCGAAACAACACACCTGTACCGCATCACATTTGGGAAGATTACATAGTCAATACTGCGCCATATGACACTATTATTGTAAGATATTCGACGTATTCGGCCACGCCCGATTTGAACTTCCACTACCTTCCGTAACGGTTTATTAACTCGGCTGATCTGTCTGACAGTCGACTAATACGCATATCGATGTCCGTCCATCTGTTTGTCCGTCTTGCTGTCGGCTAGCACATTTTCGACAATGATGACACAACTAGTTTCCTGATAACCCAGATTACAGGCCGGTACTGGGCCAATGCATATACCAAAACTGTCCGCTATAATTCACTTCCTCACGCAATCATATGACGTCATAATCAATTACGTGTATGCTGCCGTCATAATCGTGACGTCATGAATGGTTCGATTATACCCGTCTAACACTTAATAGTTCGACACGTACGAATTGTATGTTTTTCCTATTTAAGAAACATGCTCAGCAACAGCACCCAGTCAGATTAGTCTCAAAATATTCAACAGCTTACCTGTAGTTTCTGGAAATTGATAGTCAGGAAGTTCAGAGATCGATCGATGCCAACACCGGTGAGGTGTGGGTGGAGCTTAGATAGAGATAGAGACGGTTGTTTGATTTCAAGAATCTAAATTTCAAGGTAGTTGTTTAGTATATTGAAACTAATTTGACTGGGTGCTGTTGTTGTCTATGGCATACAATTCGTATACTTGATCGACATTTTGAGCTTTAATACGCCGCTAAGTTTGTGACACCAGGCTACATGTGACGCAATTGGTTACAACCCCATACTTGAGTGACAGAGCAGATCCCCAATTATTACTTTGGTACCCATATTAAAATATTAATCCTTAAAGTTTTGTCGTGCTTTGAGCGCCGATATCGAATTTTGATATTGTCCCTGCGCCGATGACCAACGGGTGCGCCAATATGAATTTCGATATTGGTCCTGCGCGGTTGGTCAACGGCGAAAATTCGATATTGGCGCATTACATAGATATTATTGACACACGATTTTGAAAGGTTTCGTCTTTTCTCACTCCTCAGTCCCTGGTGCATGTACTCAAACAGCGAAAGACATTAACGGAACCGGAAGTACGATACTACATCCGACAGTTAACGGAAGGGGTGCAATACACACACAATAACCGGATTATCCACCGTGACTTGAAACTCGGAAATATGCTCCTTAACGACAGCATGGAACTGAAGATAGCAGATTTCGGCCTGGCGACCAGGGTGGATTATGACGGCGAGAAGAAAATGTAAGTAGGGGCAAGAAATGATTATAAATGATTATAAATACCTCACGGACACCCCCCCCACCCCCTCCACCATAACCATCCCAGAAAAAACTGGTCTATAATGGAACCTTATTTTTGGACTATGAGATGGCGGCTATGTACGACGAGTGGTCATACTATCACACGTCTAAAGAACGTCCTGATAGTGCTGGTTATTGGGCCGATACTGGGCCCTATACTGGATGGCAATACTGGACGGTAACGTTTTCAGCGCCAAACCTCATGGCCCCTCCCCCAAATGTATTTACTTTATCAAACGACTTTCATTGAGCGACCACCTTCTGTTAGTAACAACTAAAGCTGAGCGATATTATAGAAGTGTGTCTTCATATCAAGGCACCGGGAGGTGAGATTTAGATGACCATAGAGTGAAATACATGGCGGGGGAGAGTGGGAGAGGGCGTACAAACACCCTGCATGTTGTAAAACGTATAATGACCTGAACGAAACTTCGTTTTATTCACAGAAACCTGTTTTCGTGTTCTTTTTAAACGCGTTTTAACAGCCTAAATTTAATCATATAGGCCTATAATTAATGACAGTAAGCGAACCTCTTTATTACAGCTCCGTACACCCACCCACCGCGCGCCACCCGGGCCATATGCGTTCGATCAATGCAAATGATGGCTCATTTAGTAATATATGTCTATAGTTAAATATGGCCTAAAGCATTACAAACTGTAAATTGATGATGATAGATGCTTGTTCACCTCAGGTAACCGGGTCATTACAGGGTTATTGAAGGTAGATTTAAAGGAGGTTCACATAGCGACAAAAGCAAAACAACTTTGATAACGCAGATTACTGGGCCTGGATTGGACCAATACCGGGCCAGTCCAGGCCCAGTAAGCGGCGTTATCAGCGAAATAAAACATGGCTATATCGTGTTGTGCCGAGAACTAATAATGACCACTGGCGTATGAATAAGTAATAAGAACACCCCAAGGTGAATCCATTTTATTATGAATGGCGGGTTAATGGTATTTACGACCTATGTTAATTAAAACGATGGTGTTTGTTATTTTAGCTTGATTCGACTTAAAATCGTTGCTATTTCAGTTAGCAACTACGTTCAGTCAACTTGTTTTCAAAATATAAACATGGTTGTGATACATTCAGTGTAGAAAGAGTTATACGCCTAGAAATCGTGCTGTATCAACAACAACAACAACAACAACAACAACAACAACAACAACAACAACAACAACAACGCCGCATTTAGTGTATGCGCGTGCATGCATGTGTACACGCATACACGTGCAAGCATACATGTGTGCGTGGGTGTGCGCGCCACCATATAGCCCTATTATGAACTTTTGGGATTTTAGGGTAGGGCCAGTTGTATTAAATATGCGCGCAGCCACATCTAAACCTCGTGCTGGGAATAAATGAAAAACGTCACTATTCGATACGAAACGTTACAGTGAAAACGTGAATTAGTTAATGATTAGGGTACTTCTATCACGGCCTATTTAGAGGAGAATCATCGATTCTCGCATAGAATATTTTAATTAACCTTGTTTCTCCTGCCTCCTAATGGAGCTTTCCATGTTATCCATCCATCCTATGACGCCATAATCAACTACGTGACGTGTAGGATGACGTCATAATCAATGATATCATGAATGGCGTAGATAAGTTCGTCACGAACGCTTAATTGTTGACGGACTAAGCGTTGTTGTACGAATTGTATGTCTGTACTATTTAATAAACATGCTGTTGAATATTTTGAAACTAATTTGACTGGGCGCTGTTGCTGTCGTTTCAAAATAATCAACAGCTTACCCGTATATTTTTCTGAAAATTGATAGTCCTGGATTTCAAGGATCTATTGATCCCAACACGGGCGAAGTGTGG
The DNA here is from genome assembly GCA_034401795.1 of Chaetoderma sp. LZ-2023a. NCBI lineage: Eukaryota > Metazoa > Mollusca > Caudofoveata > Chaetodermatida > Chaetodermatidae > Chaetoderma > Chaetoderma sp. LZ-2023a. The sequence goes on along the minus strand of CM067369.1, from coordinate 106,801,981 downwards.
GTGGAGCTTAGCTAGAGACGGGCGGGGCATAGCTAAAACTGGATTCCTCCATTATTACAATGATAAACAAATGCAATGAGAGATTGCAATGGCGGATACGTGAACGACTGAAAGAGCGTGCCTCACCCCCCCCCCCCCCTAGGAGCAGACACGAGAAGGCACTTAAGTTCCTGATACTGGACGCTCTTGAACAGGACCTGGCAGCTCCAGCAAGAAGAGCAATCAACGATTGCATACCCTCCTACTCCCGTCTTTGTCACATTGTAAAACTTTGGATGGATTTCCCCCACTTTTTCGGATTTTCTCAATTTTAAAAGTTTTTCTGGAGATTTCCTAGTGTATTCCTTTCATGTGTTGAAATTTGAATAAAATCGGACCAGCAGTTTTCGAGAGATCCACAGATCCAGGATTTGATCAGATTCTGTTCCGGGTTCTTTTATCCGGTTCGTGGGCAATATGTCTTGAAATTCTCTTGCACAGAAAGTTGCTTCGTTGCGTTAAAAATTTGAGTCTAATCGAATCAGAAGTTTTTGTCGATCCCTATGGGAAGATGGCTGGCCGGAGCGATCCAGATGGCGTGCAGATAAATGTTGACATTTTTCAATGTAAATTTATCCGATCTTAATTAAACTTTGCAGATTTGATCTATACCATCTAATCTCCTTTATAAGTGAAATGATTTTCAAATTTTTTTCAATGGTTTACGATGCTTGGACTTAAGTTTATTTTGCACCAAGAATTAGGTAAATGTTAGTCTTTCAATGCACATTTAATTCATGAAGGACTTATCCGATCTTAATACAACTTTACAGATTTGGTATATAGGCTACCATCATTGCATTCAGTCTCCATCATAATTGAAATGATTCTCATTAAACATACATGCAAGCAGGCACCAAAATGCAATAACATCCCATTAGGGCGGTTTGCGGGGTGGCGTGGTTAGGGGTAGGGGTGGGGGGGGGTTGGCGGGGGTGGGGGGGGGGTTACCCCCGCAAGTATTCACTCAACCATCGGCACCCAGTTGGAAGTAAATAAATCGGTTCTTTTTGTTTCTGAAAAAATCCTTCGATCCTTTTAAGATGCGTGTGTCCAGCTTTACGTCCAGCGGCTGTTTTTGTCATCTGAAACATATATCACATGTATAAATCACTACCAATTGATATAGACTCTGATTATAAGCCTGAAATGTGATTTTAATGAAATGAGCCATGAAGTGAATCCCTGGCGGAACTTTACTGTCTTCCATCTAGATAACGAATATCTTCCCAAGATTTGAATCAAATATTTGCATATCTCTCATCTTATCACATTGACAGTCTATTTCCGACTGGACACATATAGCTATAGAATATATAACGTACATGTATAGGCAGGCTTGTTAGGTTGTTAAATATCTACACATATTACAACGTGGTCGTCAAGAACCATGAACTGCGAAATTACCCGATTATTTCATACATGTATTAATTAACCCTTTAAACCTCGAATTTGTTGAAATTTTCTTTTTATTTCTCATAGGAAATGTCCATTTGTAGAGCAAGAGAAGACTATTTTTGAAAATTTACCACTGGAATGACTGGCTCGGTTATCGAGCCAGTCATTCCAGTGGTAAATTTTCAAAAATAATCGTCTCTTGCTCTGCAAATGGACATTTCTCAAGACCCCTGCAGATGTTGTTTTTGGCTGATATGAGTGTTAAAGAGCTAAACGAAATAACGGAATTTCTACTTCACACGAGACTATGATCACACGGGGGACCGGCTTTTATTCTAGGTAGTTTAGAGATAAGCTTTTTTTTAAAGGAGGAAATATAATTATGGTTGATAAGCAACAATGGAGGAATCCATTAATCGATCACCGCACTCCCCGCATCTCAATTTCCAGGAAACTATAGAGGTAAGCTGTTGAATATTTTGAAACTAAATTGACTGGGTGCTGTATGGCAGCAATGGCGTCTAGCCAATTTAGTTTCAAAATATTTAACAGAATGTTTATTAAATAGTAAAGACATACAATTCGTATGGCGTCATTCACGGCGTAATTGATTATGACGTCAGCCTACATATGACGCAGTTGATTATGACTTCATTTGATTGACTGAGAAATTGCATTCCTCAATTACATTGATAATAGAAGAATTAAATCTGTCCCTCAAGCCGATGACGTCACCATCAATTGATTTAACGCGTAGGCCGACGTCACAATCAAATGAACCTTTCCATTTTTAGCTATGCCCCGCCCATCTCTAGCTAAGCTCCACTCACACTTCGCTCGTGTTCGGATCGATCGATCTCTGAACTCCCTGACTATCGATCTCAAGAAAACCATACAGGTAAGCTGTTGAATATTTTGAAACTAATTTGACTGGGTGCTGTTGCTGCCTAAGCATGTTTCTTAAATAGCAAAGAATTACAAAGACATACAATTCGTACAACGTGTCGGAGTATTTGAGATTTGGTGACGGTCTATATGGAACCCTTTGTGACGTAATGATTGTGACGTCATCATACACGCACTGAGATGATTATGACGTCATAAGAGGTCAGATGATGGGTGGATACTCTGGAAAGGTGAATTGCGTAATGAGTAACGCAGCTAAGTCTGTCATGAACTTTTAAACCGCCACCATTTGTACGAATTGTATGTCTTGACTATTTAATACGCATTCTGTAATGTGACTATGCCCAGTCAAATTGGTTTCAAAATATTCAACAGCTTGCCCATATAGTTACCTTGAAATTGGAATTTTGGGAATTCAGGGCTCAACGTATTCGAGCAGCACAAATACATTCAGACCTTTAACCTGGTGGGTAACGGTTATTGCGCACGGTACATTATTTATGGCAGCGGAGCTATTTTACATATAGCAGCAGCAGCAGCAGCAGCAGCAGCAGCAGCAGTAGTAGCAGTAGCAGTAGCAGTAGTAGTTCAAGTTAAAAATATGTTTATTTTATGCTAGCTGTGGGAGGCCTGTGCTCCGTGGAGGTAAATAACTAGGCACTTTGTTATGACAGAGGAGATAGAATATATGCAGTTAGATATACAATGAGCTAAAAATATATACATGTTTAGGACCTGTATAACAATATCTATACGTTCATATTAACCCTTCGAGCGGTGAGTTCCATGAATGTCAGTTTCAACGTAACTGTACAGAAAGACTGTTGAATATTTTGAAACAGACCGGACAGGAACCTGTTTCTGCCATAAACAGCAACAGCTCCCAGTCGGGCCAGCTTGAAAATATCCATCGGAATATAGTGAAGGAATTTGGTGGTGGCCTATCGACAAGGTCTCTTGACACGCCGTGAGTTCCTAGCCTACTACAGTATAACTCAGAAATAACTTATGATTTTGTAATCTCAGTACTTTAAAGGGATGCTAATCTCATCTCAAATATTGTATTGTAAATGATAGATTATGGTTTATAGATTCCATATCATTTGTATACTGCCACGTTCCCTTATCTGTGTTACAATTATCTGCTTTGTAATATTGCGTACACGTTGAACAGTGAGCGCCAACATTTTCTCTCCTCCAGCGATAGTGTGTGACGTCATATAACTGCCACTGCATTATATTGTGTTGCTTCCAGTCAAATTAGTTTCAAAATGATTAACAGCTTACGTGTATGATTGCTTTTATAAAACATTGTCAAGCTATCGATGGTACCGCTATGACTGAGTGCGTATACCAAGGCAGACACGCTGGGTAATTTTCTGATTGGTTGAAAAGTAAATCATGACAGTCATCATAGACTGTAGAAATGTATCAACATTTAGCTACTAAAGCCTGAATATCCTTCTTTGACGGGGTGATAAAAAGCTTAAAATTTCAAGCATAGTTTATGAGAGAGGTCTATTAGATCATCTGTATAGGTATCATGTGATGAGGTTAGTTATCCTTTAAGCTTCCCTAGCGTATAATCGCTTAATCTAAGTACCGTAAACATCTAGATAGAAATATCCCTGGATCCTATGGAGGGATCGGACCTGCCAATCAATTATGCCTATCTATGCTCAATTACGTCACTGTATGCTGACGTCACAATACATAGTGACTGACGTCACAATACATAGTGACATATCTAGCTCCTTCATGGACATGGAAAAGTACGTCAAGTGTACGAACTGTATGCCTATGGCTTTACTATTTAATAAACATTCTCTTGAACATTTTGAAACTAATTTGACTTGACGCTATTGGTGGCCTCGTGGGAAGATGGTATCGCGATCCGCCGTTGTCTTAAGCAACATGACCAGCTTCTAGTACAATTGGTTTCTAAATACTCAACATCTTATCTGTCTGATTTGCTTAACGTATAGCGATTTAATGAATTTTATGTTGAAAGTATATATTGTACGAACACGTAATATAACAGTCAATAGCCTAAAGCCTATACTCTTTCATTTTTAGGACAAATCCCGAGTCCGTTTGTCATCGATCATTGCCACGCATTAAAGACACAGTTGTCCAATTGCGTGTAAACATAATAATTAGCCAATAAAACGTTATAGGCCTAATCATTAATAGTGTTTGGCCATATGAATCCTTCTATCCAATCAGAGACACATGCCCTCCCGTTTTTGTCACACTCTAAACACTTCGGATTTCCCAGATTTTTTTTACGAGTTTTCTAGTTCATGCCCAAAGTTGTGGGATCGTAGTGTCAGATCACGACCTTTCCCGTGTGGTACTTAGAGCCAAATCTGAGCAGCAGTATCCGATATCCACAGACCTAGAGATTGGATCCGATCCGGATCCCAGTTCTCTTATCCGGATCACGACCAACGTCTGGAAATCCTCTTGCACCGCCAGTTCATTCGTTGTATTAAAAGTTTAGCCAAATCGGTTAAGTAGGTTTTTACATACAGTCCCGGACGGACTGACAGGCGGGCGGGCAGGCGGGCAGGCGGGCACGAGCACAATACCATCTTCCTTTTACTGGGCGACGGTAATTACGCGGCGCAAGTGAGCATTCCTTGTGTATATAAATACGTATTCCTGTGCATTATCGAAATATTGAGGACAAAAGGAGTATATAATTATGTATATATCAATTTATCATATCTTGATGCAAAACAAACCCAGCAGAAATACAGTAGGGCTCGGAAATAAGTTAGTGTGTTTCCAAAACAATAAAACGTACTGTTGAATATTTTGAAGATGATTGGATTGGAAGAAATTGCTGCCTTCAACGGAACATTTCTTACATCATGTTCAAAATTGAACTAACACGTTTGTTTTTGCTTGGAAAACGTAAAATTATTTTAGGACCTGCACTGTATGCTATTTTAATTATGCTTGTCTGTTGATAGGCCTACCTACATTAATTATGACTTCGGATTAAATGAGGACGAAGATTTGTTTTTGTATATACCTAATTATAATAGATCTATTTATTATACCTTGCTTATTAGCCTCATTTTGCCATTTATTAACCCTATGACACCGAACCGCCAAATACGGAAAACTGATACAATTGAATACATATTAGGGCGAATGTTTCGAAATTGACTTGAATGTGCGCCGGTTCCTGGAGATGTGTCAAATTAGTTTTGAAAAAAATTCAACAGCTTAGCTGAATCGTTACGGAGATATTGAGATTCGAGGTGTAAAAGAGTTAAACACCAATTTCACGTTATGTTGGCATTGTTGGCCAATTTGCGCTACCCCGGGGCCAGGATGGCATGGTGACACGCATCATTGCGTAATTATTGGGCGAGATTCGTATCATCGTGTTGCCAGCTCAATGAATTGATAAATCCGGTTTTAGCTATGCCCCGCCCGATGCTAGCTAAGCTCCACCCACACTTTCTCCGTGTTGAGATCGATCGATCGCTGCAGTCCCTGAATTTAAATTTTCAGAAAACTATACAGGTGAACTGTTGAATATTTTGCAACAAATTTGGCTGGTTGTACGAATTGTGTCTTTACTATTTAATAAACATGCCATAGGCAGCTACATCGCCTAGTCAAATTAGTTTCAAAGTATTCTGAAAATTGAGATTCATTGAGTGCGGGGATCGATTGATCCCAACATGGGCAAAGCGTGCGCGGAGTTTGGCTAGCGATGAGCGGGGCATAGCTAAAATTGGATTGCTCCAATGATTATCTTGCCAGATACATGAGTGGCAATGTGGCAATGTGACAGATCGTATCCCTCCATGCAAATCAAGTCCCATAGTTAGTGCTATTTAAGGACGAGTGATCTTTCGTCCAGGTGCCATTTCGCTCATCTAACGTTATTATCTTACAGAACCACCCTCTGGTTGATGTCTCACTTAGCATATGTATAGCCATACTATGCAAAAGACAATAGAATTCTTTTTCTCATTGCACTTGAGGATATTTACGGCACCGCCGACTATCGCACAAACACAGGACGTGTTGCTTGCCTGCTCTGCCTGCCGAAACCGAACCACCAATGCTACAGTATTGTGAAACCACTTTAGAGCAGCGACTGCATTGACGATATCCACTTAGACGGTTGGAAACTGACTGTATGCCCAGCGCCTTGAGTGCTAGCAGACCTGCTGTCACGGTACCTTGAATGAGAGGCACCGTCAATCGAGACTGGAATGGAATAGAGAACATCTCAATCAGACTCCTGTTCATTGGGAAGTTGTCTTGTTAGCAGACGAGTCAGGATTCTACTTCCACTTTCAGTGTGTGGTGACGTCAAAATGAAAGATCCGCTGACACCAACGTGGTGGAACATCACCATTTTAATGGAGGTTCAGTCATGGTGTGAGGTGGCATTTGTGCTGGCGGTCATATTGCCCTCTACTGCATCCAGAATGGCTCTATGACTGCTATGATGCAATGGTTCATTCTGCTGGAAGATAGCATGCGACCACACAGCAAGGGTGGTTAACCTCTGCCTGGAATACGAGGGTATCGAGCGAATGGAGTGGCCAGCTCGTTCTCCAGACTAAACTCATTGAGCATGCTTGGGAACTTTCAGCCATTTCAGCTCAACCAGTCCAACGCACCAGCCTCCACGAGCTAGGGCAGGCCTTGAGAGAGGAGGGTGGGGTGGGGGGGGGGGCAACATATCATACCTCAAGTCTGGTTTCTGTCTCTGATTGACAGCATGCAAAGAATGCTGTAATCAGCGCTATAGCCATAATATGTCCATTTGCAGGCCAAGTGAAGTCCATTTTTGAAAATTTACCACTGGAATGACTGGCTCCAGTCATTCCAGTGGTAAAATTTCAAAAATAGTAATCTCTTGACTTGCAAATAGACAGACCTCAAGACTACGGCAGAGGTGGCGTTACCATTATAACGACAAGTTGACACAAGAGGTGCTAATATTAAAAGCAATAAATGATTATGACAATATTAGTTTAAATATACAGCCGAAGATGTATGGTTGGTTTGAGACAGGGATCTTCGGTGGGTTTTCGTTATTTGAGGTTGGGACAAAACTCAACTGTTTGATATTCTTATTCTTAGCGGTAGAAAAATTGTATGATTGCTAAAAAAAGCCCCGTTCAAGAACCGAACATGGCAGCTTATTCACACGATTGATTTGCGGATTGTCAACTATGTTTCTCTCGCCTAGGACAACATGGCAGCGTTACAGCACTGCCAGGTCTGATTGTATAATAATGGCCAAATTAGATACACGTGAATTGTGGCATATATTGTCCTAATATATATATATATCCAAAATATATTGGGCCCATCACACTCATGTGTTTTACAAGTAGACGTGCAACATACAAACACGTGGCAGCCTTGATAAATAATTGCGGTATTTGCAGTTCTTGTTAGCCGTTCTTCAAATAAAATAAAACAAACATCGGCCAGATTAAACAATGGCGTCTTCTGTCGGACGACAAGGCTGTAGAGTTCGGTATAAATCTCCACAGCGTACCGGTTAGTGCGAGGAATGTCTCGTGGTCGTTTAGTTGTGATTTTAACAGATTTTTGTTTATTAATTATTGGCTTGAACGTTCAAGGGCAGATGTATATATATACACACATATATATATATATCAGGGAATTCCGTATATCGCCTGGATTTGAGCATCTCTCCCCGAATAACTTGTTGATCGTGCAGTATCTACAAGGTTATATTTATACAAAGTTGTAATTTTTCTATCCTATATATTGACTATATATGCTTTAAATGATAATTATCGACAATGTAAGCAAATGGCTTTCATGGTTCGCGTATTATTAATGGAAAATCTTGTTAGCGAGGCTCACTCATCCTCTGATGCCATGCATCATTATTATAATCCTAGTTTCAGGATGGAGACCATTTTCATTCAATTATTTCCTGCAATATCATGCCATTTATTGTACAAGTAGGCACTAATGGCGGGTTCAGATCTTTCACTAAAGTGTCTGACGTCATAATGAATGGACCTTTCCAGTTCATTCATCAATCGTATGACGTCATAATCAACTACGTGATTTGTAGGATGACGCCATAATCAATGACGCCATGAATGATGTAGATAAGTTCGCGTAATTGATGACGGACTAAGCGTTGTTGTACGAATTGTATGTCTTTACTATTTAATGAATATTCTGTTGACTATTTTGAAGCTATTTTGACTGGGCGCTGTTGCTGCCATAGTGTTAAAATATTCAACAGCTTATCTCAAGTCTCAATCGATCTATCCCAACACGGGCGACGTGTGGGTGGAGCTTAGCTAGAAATGGGCGGTGCATAGCTAAAGCCTCATTCCTTCATTAAGCTGTTAGTTAGCCGACGTGACGATCAGATTTACATACCGCTACCATGAAGATCGAAGCCAGTCACGAAAGTCCACGAATTGTATGTTTTTGGTGAATTTACAATTGTTAAACATTATGCTGAATATTTTTAGCTATGAGTAGTAACTCAATAAACCGTTGGTTATAGCATGCTCAAGCGCATGTACTCACTGATAGTAGGCTAGCCTTTGAAGTTTATAAACAGGCCTAATATTTTCTTAGACACCATAGATAGGCGTTATCTGAGTTTGGTGCCGGTGGTGGTGGTGGGATGGGAGGTGGGTGGGTGGGCTATCTTGTTTACCAAACAGGCCATCTTCCCTCTTAGCAATGATAAAACTAGAACAAAATATTTGCCTAGCGTACGTCATGTACGCCCATTCCTTGCACATCACCAATTGATTCGTGTTGAAACTAATGCCACAGTTTATAAACTTATCGAGTTTTCTAACTCCGCGATAACGACGTGTAGATGGACATACATGGTATATACTATCTTTCTCAATGCAATGCGTTGTTTGGCAATGTTTGGGCACGAACGTAATGGAGGGGTCCGACCTGTCACTCATGTATCTGACGTGAAAATGCTCATGCTTACTCGATACAAGATATAGAGCAATGCCTCCAGATTATCCATCTATCATATGACGTCATAATCAACTACGTTACGTGTAGGATGACGCCGTTGATTATGACGTTATGAATGACATGGATAAGTACGTCACGAACGCGTAATTATTGACGGACTAAGCGTTGTACGAATTGTATGTCTTTCCTATTTAATAAAGCTGCTGATGAATAGTTTGATTTTAATTTGACTGGGCTAATGGCAGAAATAGCACCCAGTCAAATTAGTTTCAAAATATTCATCAGCTTACCTGTATAGTTGTCTGGAAATTGATAGTCCGGGAGTTCAGGGATCGATCGATCCCAAGATCGATCCCAACCCCGGTGAGGTGTAGGTGGAGCTTAGCTAGAGATAGGCGGGGCATAGCTAAAACTGGAAAGGTCCATTAGATGAAAATACAAATTTTATCTTTGATCTTTGCGTCCGACAAACTTTCACGGAGAGCCTCCTGTTGCAGAGCAACAAGGGCGGGTGTGGGGGTGGGGGATGGGGTGGGCGAGGAGGAGGAGGAGGAGGAGGAGGAGGAGGAGGAGGAGGAGGAGTTGGCGGTGTTCCCCATTATAGGTGTGTCTGCGGCCTGTCCGCAACTGTGGGCACTGCGGGCCGTAAAGACACCACTGCTTGTCATGTGCTGCAATATTCACGTTTCAAATTCCATTTTTAGCTATACCCCGCCCATCTTAGCTAAGCTCCACCCACACCTAGCTCGTGTCGAGATAGATCGATCTCTGAACTCCCTGACTATCAATTTCCAGAAAACTATACAGGTAAGCTGTTGAATATTTTGAACCTAATTTGACTGTGAGCTGTGGCTGCCATAGGCAAACTAGGCCATATGCCTCAAAATCTTCAAAAGCTTACCAGTATATAGCTAGCGTAAAATTTTGATTATGTGAATTCAGGTTTCAAAGTCTCAAATCGACTCCGCCACATTTAAACAGTCGGCAGAGGTTAGCTCTAGAAATGGGCGTTGTATAGCTAGAGACTTGGGGGTTTAAAAAAATGTTAATTGAAAAGGCACGCATATATAATTATTCGCTCACCTAGCTGTCCTGAGTTATTTGCAATTTAGGCTAACATTCTGTTGATTAGTTTGAAAACAATTTGACTAGGAGCTGTTGTTACCTTCAATAGCTTATCTATAGGCTATAGTTAGTTACCTTGAAATTTTGATACTGGGAATTCGGGTTTTACAGTTTCAAACCGATTCCAGTACTCGTACAAAGTGGGCGGAGCTTGGCTAGAAATGGGCGTGGCATTGCTAGCATTGGATCCCATTATTAGACATTGATACCTTGATAATGTGTTAATGGTTAGTGGGCGTCATGCGTCAATAGGGATGAGATCTGTTGATTATGTAAACATTTTTGGAGACTTAATTAACACCAGATCAGATGACGTTGTCACTGAGCGTGGGCGGTGTCCAATTTATACGCAAATCGGTCTAAGGCAGCAATTGCTTCCAATCAAATTAAGTCCAAAATGTTCTTACATCGTGTTCAAAACGGAAGACTCCAGTTTCTCTGTCAGTCATATGACGTCATAATCAATTACGTGACGTGTATGTATGTGTGATTACTGTATTCTGCGGCTGTAGTAGTAGAAACATCCTACAGCTGCAAGCAGTCCTTCTTCGCATTTGCCCACTGTGTCTTGTCGTCAGCCGAAATCCTTAGCTTCTTCAAGGCCATTCTTGACTTGAGTGTACCGAGTCCTGCTTTCTTGAGGTCACCTCGTAGCACGCTTAGCAGATTTACGCAATGACTTCCTCTCCTGGTTTTGTATTTGCTGGCTCCGAGTAGGGCGAATTCCAAGGCTCTCTGTGCTGGTGTCTCTTCTGGCATCCTTAGCACATGTTAGCTCAAGTACGTCATGAATGACTCGATTTAGTCCATCTTAAACACTTAATATTCCGGTGGCACGAATTGTACGTCTTTACTATTTAATAAACACGCTGTTGAATACTTTGAAAGTAATTTGACTGGGCGTTTTTGCTGCCATAGGCAGCAACATCACCCAGTCAAATTACTTTCAAAATATTCAACAGGTTACCGGTATAATTTTCTGGTTAATTGAGATTCGGAGAGTGCATGGATCGATTGGTCCCAACACGGACAAAGCGTGGTGGAATTTAGATAGAGATGGGCGTGGTATAGATAAGACTGGATTCCGCCATTGTACTGATGGTTCTGTTTTGGAATCACTTAAACCTATTTATGAGCTGTTTTGAGTGTATATATCAGTTCTTACCACCTTGTTGATCACGCGACCATAACCCGTTAGCCCTTGAGATTCCACTGTCTTAAATTCAACACGGCTATCCTGGAAAGCTGTTGAATATTTTGATGCCAATTTGACTTGAACCGGAACAGCTCTCAGACTAATTAGTTTCTAAATATTCAACGCCATATTCCTTGCGTCATATAAACTCTGTCATTTGACGTCCTCAAAACTGTAATTATCAAATCGTTTATGGAAAAATTCAATTTTCTCATAAAATTTCAATTTTCACATAGAAAATGCCCATTTGCAGAAAAAATTATTAAGAATCTATCACTGGAAATGTCCGAAAATGGTGTTTTCTTTGTCTGTAAATGTGCATTTCTCAAGGCCACTACAGAAGTCGTTTTGGCTGGCTTGAGTGGTATGGGGCCAATGTTCTGACACGATGTCACAATGTATGTGATTCTACCATTACAGTACAGCTCATAAATACGTTTAAATGTTTCCAAAAAACAGACATTTTGAACACGATGCAAGCAATGTGCTGTTGAATATTTTGGACTTAATTTGATTGGAAGCCATTGCTGCCTAATGCAGCAATGTCTCCCAATGAAATTAAGTCCAATATAATCAACAGTACGTTTTATTTTGTTTTGCAAATTTGTTGCGATATCTCTAAGATGTACTTTACCTTGGATGTCGTCAAGACTAGCTAGAAGATCTTGACGTGTAGCTGCGATGCATTCGTGTCTCGCGAGATCTCCTTCGATACGTGATCTTATTCTCAGCATGAAGCCAAGGCTCTGAAAGTGGTAACCAATGTGTCTTTGTTTTTCAGGACTGTTTGTGGTACGCCAAACTATATTGCACCGGAAGTACTTCAGAAGCGAGGTCACAGCTATGAAGCCGATATATGGGCTATAGGATGTATAATGTAAGTGCGGGGGTGCCGGGGTGGGTGTGGGAGATGAACTGATACGATCTGTGGATCAAGTATTTGATGTCATAATCAATTACGTCAAACATAGGCCGACGTCACAATCATAATTGAGAGAAATACTGTCATGAACTTAGAATAGTCCGTCAGTTCTGGGAATTGTATGTTTTACAATGTTTTCATAAATAAACATTCTGTTGAAGATTTTGAAACTAATTTGACTGTATATAGGCAGTTACGGCCCGGTGTCAAATTAGTTCCAAAATATTCAACAGGTGAGCTGTAGCTTATAATTACCATGAAATTGGGATTCTTGGAATTAAAGTTTCAAAGTATACCGTAAACCTGGAAAACTTCGCCATCCGGTTTTAACTTCGCCACCCGGGGTTAACTTCGCCACCTACACAGAAGATGATTGGGTGCAGTGCCTTATCTGTGTTAATTGGTACTGTGGACGGTGTTATAAATACAACCCGTTTTTTTACATGTGACAGTTGTGAAGATCAAAGCGTCGGGAGGTGATGTCTAACTTTTAAAAATTAGTAGCAAAATCAAGCTATAACAAGAGGAAGTATCACACTGTTTATTGAGACATAATCCTTAATTGTTTTCTGTAATGTTAATTTCCATTTTGTTAAAACAATTTTAAAAAAACAACAAAAAACTGTCGATGTTGCAATACAGTGTTGTTAATTTTGGCATTAAAACCATTTTTTGCTAAGTGGCGAATTAACCCCCTACCTGGGGTTATTTCGCCACCCATGAAACATGACTCGCATCTTTGTCTGTAAACAGCTGATTATTTTCAAAATATTATTTTCTTATTGAGTGGACCTCAAGTCCTCTAAACACCGGTATTCCAGTTATGTAAAAGAAAACATAACTCGTGTGCACATGAAAAATGTCCTAAAACCTGGCGAAATTACTCCGTTCTACTGTATACCAGGTAAATTGATCCCAACACGCGCAAAGCATGGGCGGAGCTTATTTAGAAATGGGCGGGGCATATCTAAAAGTGGATTCATCCATTATTGAGTGTTAAGTCTGACGTCATACACGTATTTCTGGAGCCGGAAGTGTGTATTTTGGCTTTATTAAGTGATAATTGTGACATCACCGTCTGTTGTTGACCAACACCATTAAAGGTAAATCCGGAAGTAGTCACCACTTAACAAGGTTATAGGCTAAATAAAGCATATGAGTTTGTATTGTCTGACGCCATGCACATGGTATGGACCCGGAAGTGCGTACTTTGCCTTTATTATGCAATAATTGTAATAAAACGCAGGTTACTGGGCCGGTACTGGGCTAATACCTGGCCATATTAGTCAGATATTAAGGTGAGTAATCGGGGAAATTTGTAGTTTTTTCTTCCACGAACTGATACGTTTGACTAATGCACGAGTTACATCAGACATTCATATGGGCCTGATAACGCAGCTTGCTGATCCGGTATTGTACCAATCAATACCTGGTCGATATGGTCCCGGATTAACCACGTAACACGCGCTAGCAGTACGTTCGGTAATGTGACAAAGAACAGTAGGAAATGGTCTGGAGTTTATATCTCACGAAATCTTCACTACTATGAGCTTACGTTTCCGGTTGTCAATACCGACACCCGATATTTGCGCGGAATAAACGTGTATATGTGTATTTTCCTTCACACACATCACGGACATTTGTGTACGATCAGCCACAAGCCAATAGTCGTATTTGTACAAAAGTTTGAGTGAATGTTAGCCAATAGCCACCAGCCCATTGGCCAAATAACGATTAATGGAAGGTGCTTGAAAATAAGAATGTTCTTGGATAAATATGATTAAATCAATTATTATTCATATATAATATTAGCCCACCCGGTCTCTTTTGACCATGACACCACACCTGATAGATAAGTAAATTTGGACGGACGTAATGGCCGATAGCCTACTAAACCGTGGTTTATCTAGCCTATATTTAGATCCGAAATGAATTTCTAAAGGCTCTTGCTGCTGTTACAATTTTGTTTCTTTTTACTACGTCTAATTCAGTTCTCATGAGTCATCCAGTCTCGGCGAACCTTCACATAGCTATGTTTTGGAGAATACTGATGGATCCCGATTTTCGATTCATTGCCCCTGGCGGCTTTTAGAAAGGTGGCCGGCAACTCTTGCGTCAACAGCGCCCCAGAGCCTAAAAATACTACTTATATCAATTAAGAATTTTAATGGTCAACGCTTCAAGAAATTTGATGACTTTTTTTTTTTAATTTACCCATGAAATTTTTGGTAATGGTAAGGAAAAATCAAGCTTTGGCTTACCCAGGGTCCATTTGCAGGTCAAGAGAAGAGTATTTTTGAAATTTTACGATTGGAATGACTGGCTGGGTTACCAAGCCAGTCATTCCAGTGGTTAATCTTCAAAAATACTCTTCTCTTGGCCTGCTAATAGACATATCTCAAGACCACTGCAGAGTGGTTTTGGTAAGTTTGACCATTAAAGGGTTAATTTGACACAAGCGGGGTTACATTTTTTAATTGCCACTCCTTATTGATAAACGGTTTTTGATATAACTTGAGAATGGTATTCTATCGGTTGCTCTCGAAGTTAGTAAGGTGCCCAGTTTTCGATTCATTGCCATGAAGGGTGGGCCACCATTCAATTTTAAAATCGCCAAATCTCCGTTATTGTTGAACAGATCTTGAGCAAACTTGAGAGGTATTTTAGTGGTAACTGTTCACTTCATTACGGAGTCGATTTTCTTTTCACCTGATGGCGGGGCTTAGAAGGGCGCCAGCCCGTAAGTTTTAAAATGGCATCGAAGTTGCGGAACGTTCCGGATGTAAGGTCGTACGAGCTCTTTTTTTTTATAACCTAGTTGTCTTAAATTAGTCTATTGAGACCAAATTGTGAAAGAATTAAACTCACTGAATTATTAGCCTAATTAAATGCGGAAACGCGAAGATTAGCAATATTAAAATATCCATTCCTGTCGTAAAATCCGAATACTGCTCGATATTGTAACCCCGTAAGCATTGTAATTCCAGTGTCCCAATTTCAAGACTATATAGGTAAGCTGTTGAATGTTTTAAACTAATTTGACTGGAATCTGTTGCTGCCATAGGCAGCAACAGTTCCCAGTCAAACTAGTTTCAAAATATTTAACATAATATTCCCTACATCAAAAAGAATTTGTTGTGTTTATTCTGTCAGGGCTAGAGGTAATAATATACGATTTGACTGGATGGATATATTTGAGGTACGACTTCAAAAGTTAACCTATATTAAAAATTTAGCGAGCTTGTGTTAGAATAGAGGGAACGTGACTCGACGCAACAAGGGAGATAACTGTTCTACTATCCGTAGACTGTGTGATTGATTCCCCTTATTTGCATATGACTAAGTTAATCATGGGCAGTAACTGCTTAAACGTATAATAGGCCTACTTAGGACTACCGTATCACAAATGGATATATCTTTACATAGATTTCTGCGCCAATAAAGAATTGAATATCACATCACCATGAGTGAGGAGTTATCTGCTCTTACCATAGTTTTCTTATTACCCATGCCCCATAAGAGGAACAGAGTACTGCGCTCCGTCTGCGCGTACGTGCATGAGTGAGTCCGCATATCTGGTCTGGATACATATCTGTACTGCTCAGTACATACATGCATACATAAATATGTTTGAACACAATATTTGGTGTCAACATAATCACCTACGTGACGTGTATGATGACGTCATAATCAAGATGTCATAAAGGCTCATTTATTCGGTCTTAAACGCTTAATAGTCTGTCGGGTTGTACGAATTGTATGTCTGCTATTTAATAAACATGCTGTCGAATTTTTTGAAACTAATTTGACTGGGCGCTGTTGCCATAAAACTGGAAAGGTCCATTCCTTTGACGCTGCACTGCTGACAATCTTCATGCTACATTGATCCATTGCGTGATGGGTGTGGTGGTGGAGGGATTGGGGGGGGGATTAGGGATGTGGTTGGGTTGGTTGTGTATGGGTGTGTGTGTGTGTGGGGGGGGGGTGAGGTGGGGTTGTGGTGATGGGTGGGGTGGGGTTGTAGTGATGGGTGGGTGAGTGGCGGTGGGGTAGGGGTGGATGGGGTGTTGGAGGTTGTGGTGGGTGGGAGTGTTGTGAGGTGGTATGGGGGTGTATGGGGGTGGGGGTGGGGCCATATATTTCAGCACTATCTGATTGTCGATATTATTATTATTATTATTATTATTATTATTATTATTATTATTATTATAGGTACGCCTTATTGATAGGAAAACCTCCATTTGAAACGTCAAGTTTAAAAGAAACCTATGTCCGCATAAGTGCCAACTCTTACTTCCTGCCGCCTAGTCTGTCTCCCAATGCCAAAAATCTCATCCGGAAGTGCCTGTCTCCAGACCCAGACAAGAGGCCCACTCTGGACCAGATACTCAAAGAGGAATTCATGACACATGGCTATTTACCAAAGGTCCTTTCAACTGCTTGTTGTACATCAATGCCGAAGTTCCCGTCCAATACTATTGTAAACAGGTATGTAACCCTAGCCTAACCTGATACCGCTATGACTCTCAACAGGCCCTATGGCAGGTATTTGGACAGAGGGACCGCCCAGGTACCAGGCATGTCCATCTGCTCAAATATATGTCATATAGTTGGGTACGAGTCCGAGCAGACTAGGACTAACACTAATCCTCAGACATTGCGTGTCCAGAGAACTTTCATTTCTCAAATTCAAGTTCAAAAGTTCTTTATTTCACTTAATTTTATTGATTTACACAGTTGAAAGCAGGTCGTCCACTAAAGGCTGTGTTTATTTAATGGTGGACACCTGTACATAAACAACAACAATGCACCAACAGGAGGCCCGGGGGCATGTGGTGCTCACCTGGACCATTAGCATTTGAAACATTTGCATTTAAATAGACTTGAAGATTAATTTTCGGGGAATCCAAAATGACCACCTAAAAAATTGACAAATCAAAATTCTTGTTTGGTTTCTTAAAGCTTATCACCATAGGATCGTTCCACCCAAGTTTCATTGAAATCGAACTGTTCATTGGATAGTAGTAATAGAAATTTAAATATCGCGGAAAAAAGTGACCAATTAAAATTCTGAATAGATGTTCTGGAGGCTACCCCATAGGATCATTCAAGGCAAATTTGATTTAAATCACCCAAGAGGTTTAGAAGCAGACACATTTTAAAGCATTTCCAGCTAATCTTGGGATAATCCAAGATGCCTGCCAAAAAGAATTATTAGTCAAAATTTTCGTTTAATATGTTGAAGCCTACCGTCATAGGATCGTCCCACACAAGTTTCGTTGAAATCGAGCTGTTGTGGCGATTTAAAGCCTTCTGGAAAATTTTCGGAAATGCCAAGATGACCTCAGAAAAGTTCAAGCAATCGGAATTCTGGAGTCTACCGCCATAGAATCGTTCCAGCCAAATTTCATTAAAATCCGCCAAGCAGTTTAGGAGATAAATTTTAAAGCAAATGTTTACAGACGGATGGTCGCCTTGCCATACGCCCACTTCGGCATTATGGCCAGGTGAGTTTATAACAATGCAACACGCAGACATGTATAGGTTTAAATAATTCATTACAGTCACTATTTGAGGACAAAACACACATGAGATTATTTGGTTCTGTTGTTTGCCCTAGCGGGCAGTAAAACTATCTCAGTAAACAGTAAACCATTTCAGTTGTTATCTGCGGATGAATTTTTATTTGTAAAATTGTATAAAATTCTGTAAAATTATGCATTTGATAATTTCTTTCTTCCAGTCGTCCCCTGTCTTATGCCGTGCCAGTCTTACAACAGGAGGCGTTGTCCAATATAGCTACATCTTTAGACCAAATGAAGATTAATTCCAAAGTTTCCCAAACAGAGGGGTACGAAGAAGAGAGAGAAATCCTGGTAAGAGATTATTAATCTGGCGTACAATACACCATTACACGATAAACAGTTTTAACGTGTGAATGCGCGCTCGCTTAATCCAAACGTTTTATTTTAAGACAATAATCATAGCGACATTGAAATACTTTTTGCGGTTCATGTCAAATCTGATAACTTAGTGTTAATTGTCTACCTGCTGAATTTTTGCCAACTACATTTTCCACAGGGCTTAACTCTGGATATGCCGAATATTTTGAAAACAATTTGACTGAAAGTTGTTGGTGGCGTAGCCAGCAACAACTTTCAGTCAAATTGTTTTCTAAATAATCAGTAGTTCCAGAGTTATTGCCCATTGAAATGGGAAGTGACTCATTACAATTTGGATGGTGATGGTGGTAACTAAATGTTAGTTATCTCCCCTAATATGGATTAAGAACAGTGGTACTAACATCAGATGACCGAGGGAGATCACAATTCCTTCTTAGAGCATCTCGATTTGAAAGTTTTCTACGTGGGATCGCCCACGTACGTTACAAGGTGTGGAATACTGTCAGTTAGCATAAGAAAAATGCTGTTGAATATCTCGAAACTAGTTTGACTGTGATATGTTGCTGCCTGTGGCGGTCAAAATTCGGTTCAAAATATTCAACAGCTTACCTATTGGTTATATATCATATCTACTCTATTTGTACTGTTAATATTCATAGCTCGGAGACCGTCCAATGAAGTTGTCACCGGTGAGATGTGAGCCTGAGCCACATGGCGATGGTGAGCTGAGTCCCGTGCTAAGGACCACTGCGAGAGATTCACTCGGTGACTTGTTGCATTCCGATGGTTCCAGTACGCCGTCCAGTAGAGGTAGCGTATACTAACGAGTAGAATTATTACCTCTGTTTGATTGGGTGTTTGGCAATTTTTCTATGAGTGGTGGTGTGGGAGCGGGGTGGGGTGGTGGTGGTAGGGGGGGGGGGGGGGCGCTGCAGGCTTGTAAACCAGGAAGGGGTGTGTGTGTGGGGCCCTGTGTGTGTGTGGGGGGGGAACTGTCGGCATACACATCCTTGGAAACTAAGGTTAATTATTTCACTTCTTAGTCCAGTAGTGCCTTGTTGCTATGCTACTACTACTACTACTACTACTACTACTACTACTACTACTACTACTACTACTACTACTACTACTACTACGACCGCTTTATATAGGATAATGAAATTCCTAAATAATTTTGTTTGCCAGATTCGTCCCCGCGTCCTGGCTCTGCAGCTAGTCTATTGGATTTACTGACCACTTGTATTGACCATATGCCAAAAGATGCTGAGTTTAATCCACGACAAATTCCAGATGCTGGATTCCTATGGATTACTAAATGGGTAGATTATTCCAATAAATACGGTTTCGGATTCCAGTTATCTAATAGCGCTATAGGGGTCTTATTCAACGACACTTCACGAATTACTCTCGGTCCAGATGGCCGGTAAGTACGTGTGTGTTTAGCAAATATGGGTTTGTGCGTGTGTGCGTGCGTGTGTGAGTGTGTTAGCATGTACACATGTGTGCGGGCGTGCGTGTGTGCGAGCGTGTGTGTATGCGAGCTTGTGTGCGTGCATGCACGCGTGTACATTAGAATTAAATGATTGTAAATGGAACACAAATTATTGTTAGTCAGTTAAGAAACTAGCTTTTAACAATTACTGTCGTAATCAGAAATTAATAAAAGTCACGAGTGTGTATTTTAGGTAAACTGTTCCAGACAACAAACGTATACCCGCTACATGCTTATCGAAAAAATATTACATACAATAATTGTACCCACGCAATCTTGGCCCCACCCACCCCATAAAATCGAAATTGACATCGTCACCGTTTTGACACTGCCATACCGCACAGCCTTAGTGAGTGAGTGCGTGAGTGGGATATAGCTCTGGCCAAAAAGATATTCAAGCTGACCAAAAATTAACCATTGGCCTAGTTATTCTCAAGAAGCGAGTGGCGCGCTCGCACGCACGTGCGCTTGCATTCAGGCACGCACGCACAATCTCAATAGCCTTCTGACACTGACGTGCGACTGAGTAGCACAAATTGTCATCTTATTAACATTAACTATTTCAAAATTTCTACTGTTCAGTGCCGTACAGTATTACGACGTCAGCGGTAGGCTGTCCGCCTATACTAGCGAGTGTATCCCTTCAGAATTACAGAAGAAGACTACACTATTGCAGTATTTCGCTCAATATATGGATGAACACCTTATACAGGTAAGAGACAGATGTAGAATAGGGTCCAGTTTTAGCAATACCTCATTTTGCATTGGATCTTATCGAAAATCATCCATTTTGGTTAGAGTTATATCTCAATGAAAAATTAAAAATTAAACTGCAGCAAGACATCAGACAATAATTTCAATGAGCTGAAATTCTTGACTTGCTGAATATTTTGAAAACAATTTGACTGAAAGTTGTTGGTGGCTTTGCACAGTCACACCAAAATGCTTGAAAATAAGGTTGTTAAAATTATATACTTTTAGAGGCGTAAATTGTGTACCTCGATCATCGAAACAAAATAAATCTGACCTTATGATGAGTTCATTCCGTATAAATTAATATAATTTTTTTAGTTGTGAAGTCGAATTAGAGGCTAATTAATGTCTCTAATTAAATTCCACCACTTAACAAATTATATTAATTTATGCGTAGTTAAATCACTGCGTTAAGATTTATTTCGTTTCATTACACCTAGGCCCATAATTTAAGCCTCTAAAAGTATACAATTTTAACAATTTCATTTGCAAGCATTTTGGTGTGAATGTGCACCTTTAAATATTTAATCCTTGAAATTCCAGTGTTAATTTCAGGACAACTATACAAGAAAGATGTTGAATATTTGAAAAATAATTTGACTGAAATCTGTTGCTGCCAAAGGTATAGTTGTCTTGAAATTGACATTTGATTGGTTAGAGAGTCAACCCTTTCACCGACAAATCCCTGAAAAGGTAAATTCTTAACGATATAAAACTTATGCTGTTGAATATTTTGAAATTAATTTGACTGGAAACCATTGCTTCCGGGCAAATTAATTTCAAAATATTCAACGGATTTCCTGTGTGGTAGTGTTGAAAAAGAGATATTGCGAAATCGTTAAACGGTTAAGCATTTATACATGTTTATACATGTATATGATTAAAGACATTCATCTTGTCTTTCATAATTTATCTTGTAAATGTGAATTCACTTTTCCGGAGTATCCACCCATCATCAGACCTCGTATGACGTCATACACATCTTAGTGCGTGTATGATGACGTCACAATCATTACGTCACAAAGGGTTCCATATCGACCGTCACCAAATCTCAAATACTCCGACAGGTTGTATGAATTGTATGTCTTTATAATTCTTTGCTATTTAGTAAACAAGCTGTTAAACATTTTGAAACTAATTTGACTGGGTGCTGTTGCTGCCTTAGGCAGCAACAACACCCAGCCAAATTAGTTACAAAATATTCAACAGCTTACATGTATAGTTTTCTTGAAATAGATAGTCAGGGAGTTCAGAGATCGATGGATCCGAACACGAGGGAGGTGTGGGTGGAGCTTAGCTAGTGATGGGCGGGGCATAGCTAAAAAATGGAAAGGTCCATTGATAGTGGATATACAAACAGGATCCATGCATTCCTTTCACAAGCATTTATATATTACATTTGTACAGGGTGGAAATATGGATGGCGTATCTGACGCTGATGAGACGTGGTCTGGTGGCTTGTATCTGAAGAAATGGTTCAGAACACCAAAGGCTATTGTGCTCTATCTCAGTGATGGTACATTGCAGGTAAGTGACACCAGTCATTCACATTCTCAAATATTTAACACCTTTAATGGTCAAGCCGGCCAAAACCAATGTCAATTAGCAGGCCAAGCGAAGGCTATTTTTGAAAATGCACCACTGCAATGGCTGGCTCGATATTCGAACCAGTCATTCCAGTGATAAATAAAAAAGGATAATGTAGTCTCAGGGCAAGAAGCAGGAAAGCTGTTAAATATTTTGAAATTAATGACTGGAAGCGACTTCCAGTCATATTAATTTCAAAATATTCAACAATTATCCTATAAAGCATAAAGAATATATTTTATCCAGGATTTGTTGTTCAAAGTGTTAAAGGCTAAACATCAAATTCCTTTATCTAGGTTCCATTATTCAATAATAACCTGTGTTCATTTTCAACATCGTTTTGCAACGTGTTGCCTTATGCTGTTTCCCACGATGACAAACACATTTTTGTGACAAATGAATAAGCAATGGCAAAACCTGGTGAAACATTGGGTTTAATAGAAGTTTTAAACCTTATCTGTCAACAGGGACTCAAAAAGCTAAAAATTCAACATATACCATTTAACCCTTTTATGGCCAATGCTTTTCGGAAAGGAAATTATAATTTCTGACAGTAAGAGAAGACTATTTTTGTAAATTTACTACTAAGATTTACAAAATAGCTTTCTGTTGCCCGGCAAATTGACATTTCTCTGGACAACTGCAGGGACATGACTTGACTATCAAAAGGTTAATTGGCAAGAAAACTCTTTTGCCTAGCCAGTGTTCATTTGGCGCCAAGAGAAGACTATTTTTAAAGATTTACCATTGGAATGACTGGCTCGATTATTGAGCCAGTCATTCCAGTGGTAAGTTGTCAAAAATTAAAATGTCATCTTGCAAGGTTCGGCCATGTTTTATTAACATGTCACTGGTCAACAGGTACATGTATGACTGAGCTCTTAGATTTGCGTATAGTTATACAAGGCTATGTGAAGCTCAGTCATACATGTTAAGTAGTTAAAAATTGTATTTCACTATTTCATCTTATTCCTAATAAGCAATTCTGCCTTCTCTGCAGGTGAACTTCTTTGATGACCACACCAAAATCATCTTGAGTCGGAGTCGAACACCTGACAATCTGGTCACGTATATTGATGAGGATCGTCGTGCGGGAACGTACGGCATGTTTAACCTGATTATTGATGGATGCAGACCAGAGATTAGGGAGCGCATGTGCTTCGCTAGAACAATGTTGCAAAATCTTGTCGACATCGAAGGCGAGGAGATCTAGCGTTACGTAATATCGAGATTCCTATAGTCTGTCTATTAATCCTTTCATTGAGAACCAGGCAACCCCCCCCCCCCCCCTCCCTCCCCATCTGTAGTGGTCTTGAGGAATGCCCATTTGCAGGCAGATTTTTGAAATGTCCTTTCAGTGGGAAAGTTATATTAGTTTAAAAATATTCGACAAAATGTTGATTAAATTTAAATTCGCCAAAGACATACAATTCAGACATTTGTGGACTTTTCTAATTTCGTGATATACTTATGTCATTTTGATTGCGACGTCAACTAACAAGTGCCGTATTTGATTCTTCCAAGCTAATCGTCATTCCCAGCTAATCAGTATTCATCAAAATATTTCACCCTTTCACCGATGATTTACCCATATCTAATTTTCAAGGCAACCATACAAGAAAACGGTTGAATATTTTGAGATCAAGTTGACTGGAAGCCATTGCTGCCTTAGGCAGCAATGGATTCCAGTCAAATTAATTTCAAATTATTTAACAGATTAGGTTTTATATAGTAAAGAATATACTTTTTCATGGATGAATCTAAATAATCGAACAACGAAAGATGATGCCACAACAGACAAACTTATATATGTTTCCTCTTTGATCAGCTGATTTATAATTGAGCTATTCCATTGTCTTACCATAATGTCTTTCACATTAACAATATCATGACGCTTCCGCATTGCTCGCACACCCACACACACACACACACGCACATACACACATTGTTAATTAATTACTGCATATCTATGTAGATATTTTCCGGGTTTCAAAGTCCAGATCCGATATAATTACAAAATACCAAAGCTTGTATACATTGTGATAAAATACATATATGTAATTGAATTGGTGTAATATACAATATTAGGGTCATATATTTAAGCATAAGAGCTGTTATTGTCCACTCAAGTCACTGTAATGTTTGTTTGTTTTCCAGATACAGTTATGTGCGTATTCGAATGAGTACATGCTTACATAGCCGTAGGGTGGGGTGGCCGGGGGAGGTGGGTGGGTGGGGGTGGGTGGGTCGTGGGTGGCATGGGGGTGGGTTGTGATCAATCGTTAGATGAAATTTTCAAAGTATACCTTCTAATGTACGTGTACAAGGAGGGCGAAATTAACTACTTTTAGTGATGCAGTTTATACAAAGGATAACCCCACTTCGCTGAACCACCTTTCATTGAACGCATGTACTTAACCTTGAAGTTAGCTTAACCATAACTTTTGATACTACAATGTATCCATACTTTTTAAGTAATATGCCCTTTATGGCCAAGTGAATGTACTTAGTGCAGTACTTTAACCATTACCACTCTGGTGTCAAAACTTACAATTTTCAAATTAAATTATAAGATGAACTGCTGTTCATTTTTCAACAAATTTGGTGGGAGATGGTGCTGTCATAGACAGCAACATTTTCCACCACAATTGTTGAAAATTGTGTACCAGATTCTTTGATATTGACTCAATAAAAGATAGAATATTGACATCAGAGTGGTAAATATATTATGCTGGGTTAATTTACTTTGAAATCACACTGCTAAACAATCTTCAAGCTACATTGATCCATTGCGTGATGGCGTACATGCAGATGTTGGTGGAATAGATTTAAGCAATCTATGATTGTTGTTCTTGTTTCTCTTTGGCATTGGATGTAGGCCAGTTCTTTCGTTCTATTGCAGAAAATTTTCATTGCATAGGCTACTATGATCTCACCTTTGTATATCTTGATCCCTTGAAAAACAGTGTAGGAGGCTTGAACTTACCATTTTCCCTTGGTTGACACCCTTCCCTGATCACACCCTTCCCATATTAGCTACATAGCTTCTCGCAATCTGTAAAAGGTTCATAAGAACTGGGACACATCTCAAAATTTAAAATCAACATTACAGTGACTTATTGGTTGATCGAAACAAGGTACTATGGTAGCATATCTAAGCCGGATACATGTCATATCTGTGGCGCGAAAAAGCTTAAATGCATTCATTCCAAATAACGATATATATATATATATAAATATACGATCTCATAGGTTTCTGTCAAAGAATTCTAGATTTACCAATGTGGGTAAAACTTTGTTTTATTCATTAACTGTCTCGCTGCTTAAAGCCACCCGATCATAATTTCATTGAGCAAAATCTCCTAACTTGCTTAATATTTTGAAAACAATTTGACTGAAAGTTGTTGGTGGCTTCGCCACCAACAACTTTCAGTCAAATTGTTTTCAAAATATTTCGCCAGTCCAAAGATATAACCCTATAATATGTCGTCTGCAAATGATCAGATAAGTCAGTCGGCTAATATCATTTCTCTGGTTTGATTAATTGCAATAGAGGGATCCATTTTAGCTGTGCCACGGCCATTTCTAGCTAATCTCCGCTCACTTTTTTGCATGCTAGAATTGATTTGAATCGTTGGAACCCATTTTCCCAGAATCTAATTTACAATGTACCTACACAGGTAAGCTGTTGAAGATTTTGATATTAATTTGACTGGGGAACTATTACTGCCCCTCTCTCACAGCAACACCTAGTCAAATTAGTTTCACAATATTCAACAGAATGGTTTATTAATTTGTAAACTCATCAAACACATTCGTACAGTTTTGTGACAGCCTTCGATTTTTGTGATGGAGCTGGGTTATTTTGATTGTGACGTCAGCTAACATGTGGCATATTTGATTATGACATCAGATACTTGATTCATGGGATAGGATTCCCCCCCCCCCCCCCAATATATATTCAGTTTTGTGAAGGTAGTGCATTTGCACAACTCAAGTACCATAACTCTTATGCTTTCTTTAATAGTCAGTTAAACGAAGAGGAATATATAGCAAAAGTACCCAGTTAAATTAGTTTGAAAATATTCAGCAGCTTACCTGTATAGTTGCCTTGAAAATGGGATTCTGAGAATTCACGTTTCCAGAGTATCCATTCATCATCTGACCTTGTATGACGTCATAATCAGCCCAGTGCGTGTATGATGACGTCACAATCAGTACGTCACAAAGGGTTCCAAATAGACTGTCACCAAATCTCCAATACTCCGACACGACATGTTGTATGAATTGTATGTCTTTGTAATTCTTTGCTATTTAATAAATACGCTGTTGAATATTTTGAAACCAATTTGACTGGGCGCAGCAACAGCACCCCGTCAAATTAGTTTTAAAATATTCAACAGCTTACCTGTAGTCATGGTGTTCAGAGATCGATCGATCCTAACACAAGCGAGGTGTGGGTGGAGCTTAGCTAGAGATGGGCGGGGCATAGCTAAAACCGGAAAAGGTCCATAGCCTAGAAAAGTTACCCCTGAAATGACTGGCTCGTTTACCGAGGCAGTCATTCCAGGGGTAATTATTTTCTAGGCTATTATTCTCTTGGTCAGCAAATAAACATTTCTCAAGACCACTGCAAACGACACGTTAGCTGAAATGATCGTTAGTGTTAAACAAGGCTGTGCATGCCATTGACAATAATTTAATTATCCATGTCAGTAGACGATTAATACCTCTGACAATGACAACATGTCTCTAATGCCATATAATATATGTGAAGTATACTATAAATTATAGATAATTTTGTTGAATTCTATTACTTGTTTGACCATTTTGATGGTCATTGAATGTCTTTATCTGTGATCGTTTGAAATATGCAAAATATCGCGTTACAGGTTTACTGGTCAGATGAGCCAAGGGAGATAACTCTTTAGCAAAAATATTAAATGCCTATACGATTGCATACCGTAAACGAAAAATGCTCTATTAATATGACCTGCTCTTAGAGAGGATTTAGAGAGGATATATTTGTCTTAAGGATTGTCTAAATTGACACCTTTGACCGCATTGTGTGTGAACACAATTTTGTATACTGTTCAGTCTTTTATTGGTTCAGGAGAACTTTAACCCTTGGAATTCTAGGGTCTCGACTGCAAGACAATTATGCAGGAAAACGATTGAATATTCAACTTGAAATTCCTGACCTGCAATGGTTAAGTGGTCAACCGTTTAAGGGTCAAGCCGGCCAAAACAGCCTCTACATTGGTTTTAGTCCATTTGCAGGTCAAGAGAATACAGTTTTTATCAATTGACCACTGGAATGACCGGCTCGGTAGCCATTATTCAAGTGGTAAAATTTAGTCTTCTTTTAACTTGCAAATGAACATTCTTGCTCCTCTTGTCCAGTCCCGTGCTCTGGATATGCTGGATATTTTGAAAACAATTTGGCTGAAAGTTGTTGGCTATGCCACCAACAACTTTCAGTCAAATTATTTTCAACATTTTCAACAGGTCCAGGGTTATTGCCCATTGACGTTTTTGTCTGGTAGCTTGCAGCAGACGGGCTATTTGAGAGTTAGGAAGTGGTCAGATGTAGAATTTGCAACAGCTATTAACTTGTCTGTCATGAATAATCACAGATATCTACCGTATATAGTCAATACTCATTGATTGCTCACAGACTGATACATGGCAAAATCTGACGATGTGCAAATACCCAAAACTGATCTCACAGGGATTTGTGAATCTCTTTCCAATTCACATATATTGTTTTATGTGACAATTGTACAAATATTATTATTATTATTATTATTATTATTATTATTATTATTATTATTTGGACTATGCAACATAAGAGGCAAACTTAATGAACCAACAATAATATATTATAGTATTAAAGTTGAGCTTTCTTGCTTTCCATTGATATGCAAATGAGCTAGTGTGTACATACCTTATTAGAGGAGACATATTTCGCTAAGCGATATAGCTTAGCTTATCGCAGTCGACTAGGTCCATTTAAGGAAGATTTTTGATAAAATAATGTAATGGCTGTCTACTCTCCTGATACTGGTCTACAGAGCTAACTCTATTATTATTATTATTATTATTATTATTATTATTATTATTATTGGCAGGTTTTCCTGAGAAAATTATTTCTGTTGCATATACACGTAAATCCATATTTTATTTGATAAGGAACAACATTGAATAAAAGACTGTATAAATCAATGATAAGCAATAATATAATGTTACCACGAAGCTGTTGTTATCAAAACATCTGAAAATCATTTATAAACTGGAAAATTATAGAATTCAAGCTGAATGGGTGAATCCAGTTTTAGTTATGCCCCGCCCATTTCTTGCTAAGCTCTGTCCACGCTTTGCCCGTGTTGTGATCAATAGAACGCTTATCTCCGTGAATCTCAATTTCCAGAAAACTATACATGTAAGTTTTTATATATTTTGAAACTAATTTGACTGGGTGTTGTTGATGCCTATAGCAACAGTGCCCAGTCAAATTAGTTTCAAAATATTCAACAGCACGTTTATTAAATATTAGACATACAATTCGTGATTATTAAGCGTTAATGACACTTAATTACATCATTCATGACGTAATTGATTATAACGTCAGCATATGTGTGATGTAGTGAAATATGACGTCATATGATTGATCGATGGAAAGAGTGGATTCATCTATTAAATGACAGAATAAAGAATGGAGTGAGTCATTTCTAGTTAGGCTCCTCCCATTTCCAGATAAGCTCCGCCCACTCTTTTACATATGATCGATCCGATTTGAAAACTGAATTCACAGAATCTAAATTTCAAAGTAACTACAGATAACCTGTTGGAGTAAAATATTTTTCAAACTAATTTGATTGGCGTGGGTATTGTCCCAGCAAAAGCTTCCAGTCAATTTAGTTTCAAAATATTCAACAGAATGTTTAGTAAATTGGAAATTCATCTCTAAGATATACAAGTCGTAACCTTCGCGGTCGCCTTTTCAATTGTTGTGATGAAGCTATTTAATTTCGATTGTGACGTCAGCTACCACGTGTTGTATTCGATTATGACGTCATACATTTAAGGAGCAGATCAGACACCCTCCATTAATAATGAAATAATTCCCCTTTCCAGTGTCCATCTATCACCTGACGTTATATGATGTCATAATCGGCTAAGCGGCGTGTAGGGTGACGTAATAATTATTACGTCATAAATGATTCTATTTGGCCCGTCTTTAACTCTTAATAGTCTGAAACGTTGTACGAATTGTATGTCTGTACTATTTAATAGGCAGCAACAGCGCCCAGTCAAGTGGTTCCAAAATAACTAATGGCTTACCTGTATAGTTTTCTGGAAATTGATAGTCAGGGAGTTCAGAGATCTATCGATCCCATCATGAGCGAGGTGTGGGCTGAGATTAGCGGCGCATAGCTAAAACGGAAAGGTCCATTATCTATATGTTTGTTATGATAACGAAGTCTTCCCTTTAATTCGTCACCTATGCAAATGCAGCTGTTTTTGTACCTGTGTCCAAAGAGAAAAGCAATGATGATTAAACTACTGGCCTTTTAAAATTATTGAACATGTTCTTCTGAAAATTGAATTTTCTGTGATATTAATGAAAATAAATGGGAAGATAGATTATTTTTGTATAAATTTATATATTATTAACATTCCAAGTCTTAACCTATCCGCTGAGCCACTGCCAGCATTGTTAGAATTCTCACTGTTCATTTACTAGATAAGCTTCTCGGTCGTTGCAAGTCTGTTTAACCATTAACTCATATCAGCCAAAAACGGCTTTTGCAGTGGTCTTTGCAGACCAAGATAAGATTATTTTTGAAAATTTACCACTGAAATGACTGGCTCGATAACCGAGCCAGTCATTCCAGTGGCAAATTAAAAAAAAAAAGTCTTCTCTTGGTCTGCAAATGGACATTTTCTATGGGAAAAAATTGAGATTCTTTGAACAAATTCGAGGGTTAAAGGGTAACCACTTTTGTGTCCACTTAATCCTTTCGACGACAAATCCATGAAAAAGAAGATTCCTTATGAGATATAGCAGATATTCTGTTGAATATTTTGAAATTGATATGACTGGAAGCCGTTACTGCTTCGTCATATTAATTTCAAAACATGCAACAGCTTTCCTGTCCGGTTGCCATGAACTTGAGATACAGGGAATTCATTGATGAAAGGGTTAATGTTCAAGCGGATGAAAAATGTCCTTTGCGGTGAGTGGTCTTGGGGAATGTCCATTTGCAGACCAAGAGAAGACTATTTTTTATTTTTCCATATACTTCCACGACATCGATGATAAGGTTTAAGAAATAGTTTACTTTTGGTCTGCAAATGGACACTGGCTAAGGAGAACTGGAAATTTCCTGACCATTAGCACACTGGTGGCTAAGTGGTCCAAAGAGAGCCTGTGCAGTGCTCTTAAGGAATGCTCATTTCCAGGAGACTGAAAAGATTGTTTTGTAAATTTCAGTGGTAAATTTACAAAACAGTTTTTTCTTGTCCGTAAAATTAAGCTTTGCAGAGCATAAACGACCAACTGTATATCACGTAGGGAAAATCTCTGTTGAATATTTTAATCCTAATTTGACTGGTGGCTGTGCTGCTATATGCGGCATGAGGTTCCAGTCAAATTAGTTTGAAAATATTCAACAAGTTATCTGTATTGTTACTTTGAAATTGAGACGCGGACATTTCAGTGTTTATATTGCGCCCGTTATTTTGGTGGGCCTTAAATACAGCGTTGATTATATTTGATGAAATTATGCCTATAATGATTATATACTTATTTTTGTATGCTTACTGCGTGATAGAGGATACCAATGTCTCCCACGTCACTGATCTACGCGTGCGTGCGTGCGTGTGCGTGAGTGCGTGTGCGTGCGTGTGCGTGCGTGCACGTGCGTGTGCGTGAATTCTCGGTCATAGCAACCGATAAGCGCTCAACCCTTTCACCGACAAATCCCTGAAAAAGTATATTCTTTACGATATAAAACTTATTCTGTTGAATATTTTGAAATTAATTTGACCGGAAGCCGTCAAATTAATTTCAAAATATTCAACAGAATAAGTTTTATATTGTAATGAGTACACTTTATAGGTTTAATGTGACAATGTCTAGGGCAGCAGCAGCAGCAGCAGCAGCAGCAGCAGCAGCAGCAGCAGCAGCTTCCAGTTGAATTAGTTTCAATTATATAGTTGTTTTGAAAGTGAGATGTTGTCGTTTCATGAGATAACAGCGCATCGTTTACCGCAAAGGCGTGTTACACTTTATGATTGAGGTGGAGTGAGTGAGGTGGAGTGAATATACTTAAATCTTTAACTGTATGACTGCGACAAGCCACCAGACAATAATCTCAATGGCCAATAACTTTGGACCGGATGAATATTTTGAAGACAATTTGACTGAAAGTTGTTGGTGGCTTAGCCACCAACAACTTTCAGTTGAATTGTTTCCAAAATATTCAACACGTCCCGAGTTAAACGCCATGGAAAATGTAATGTGCAGAAAGTCAGCAGACGGACAGTTATTTCCATGTAATGCAATCGAATGTATTCAAGTAGTAATCTATTATTACCATTATCATCAACAGTTGTGTAAATATTATTATTTTTCTTGCGGATACAGAATAATTTACATATTGTGCAAAACTATCACTGTAAAATATTATTATGATTGTTGTATATTTGAACTCCTTATCAACAACTTTAGATTATATTATAGGCAATTTTCGATGCTTTTAAGGAGTACTGATAAGATTGTTTCCTGTTTTCAAAGCAGGGCCATTGGCCTCATAATTGTGATATTGCCCTGGGTGCCTTTTTGTCATATGATTTTATCTACATTTAGCTTTTTAAGTATTCCAAACCGCTCTTCAACGACCACTGTAGTCTATGCATGAGCAAGCGCTTCAATAACAAAGCGTCGTTTTAAACCGTTGATGGTCAACTGGTCAGGATTCGCCAAGAAAATTAGAATTCTTTGTTTAATGGTTGTAAATTTAGCGACCATGGATAATTTAGCGGCCATGACAATACTATTTATGAAACGTTACCGCTGGAATGACTGGCTCAGTTTTCGAGCCAGCAATTTCAGTGGTAAGATTAAAAAAAATAGGTTTCTCTTGGCCTGGAAATAATCACTCAAGACAATGGCATGGGCCCGTTTTGCCCAGGTTGATCATCAAATGGTTAATATTATCAGTCAAGCTTTTCGACTATCTTATATAAATGTCAATGAATTAAATGCAGGCATGACGGGGCATTTATTATTGCACACGTTGCCATGTTAATCAGCTACCCTTTGTGAATAAGTTGCCCACCCACTCACAGGCATGGTCAACGCTAATTGCAAAATTGTGTATAAATGTCACGAAAATCATACAAATAAAATTTGTATCAACATTATTATTATTATTATTATTATTATTATTATTATCTGCGATAACTCGGGTTCTACTGAAGGGATCGCGACCAAAATTTAGTGGGAGGTTATATTCTGAAATCCAATATGGCCACCATAAAAAAGAAAATAGGTTTCCGGCTGATAACTCGATTACCATTTATTGAATAACATTGAAACTTCATAGGATGACTGGAGTACGTTGGAGGAAGCAACCTATCGAAATGGTTGGATGATCCAAAATCCAATATGGATAAAACAATATGTATGATGTTCTGTGAAAAGTAGGTCACAAAGATTTACTGTTGATATACAATAACCTTTAGGCTACACTGCATCCATACTGTATGTGAAAGATAACAAAATATGCGGCATGAATAACTTAATGTTGTGTTCAATGACATTTGACCTACATTATCCCGAAATTATGTCAGACTGACGTAGTTCTTATATGCATAGCCGGTTATTACCAAAGATATCCACCCACAAAGTCAGTAGTCAATAGCTCTAAATGTGACAAAAATATTTTCCCCATAGGTTCCCATACTGTGGACAATTTCCAAGAGGAATAACTAGATTTTGAGGGCGAATCAGGTCAGCAGGGCTAAAATTAACACTTACTATTTTGGTGTCAAAAATTTAAATTTCAAATTAAATTAAAAGATGAACCGGTGTTCATTTTTCAACACATTTGGTGGGAGATGGTGCTGTCGTAGAAATATAAATAATTGTTGAAAATATTGTTGAAAAATATACACTCGTTTCTTTGATACTGACACAATAAAAGATGGAATATTGACATCAGAGTGCTAAGAGCTAAGTATTTTCAACACGGCTTGTGTGGTCTTGAATACCTGCATTGATTGTTGGGTCAAAACACCAAAGGTCTAAGTCAATCTTACAACTGGATCAGTTTTAAGTCTGCCTGGCTGTCCATCTGCAGGCTTGCAATTTTAGTTAAATTTTCCATCGTCTTATATCTCGGGGCTGATTCACTCGATTGAGACCAAACTGGTTTTCCCGCATTTGGTTCTTCTGTTTAGCTCATCTTACATTCGTATCGGGGTTGGTCAGGCTTTTTGGAACAGAACATGGGCATACACTCAAACAATTTTAGCCTAACATGCGCCCATAAGCCAAGTTTGATGAACAATAGGTAGAACAGTTTTCAGAATATAAGCTGGGCAATTTATTTTGATGGCCTTCGAACTGTGAAAAGTAGGTCACAGTAACCTACTTAATTATGATGCTTATAGCGCAAGTTTGGTTACAGCATACGAAAACCTCTTGAAACTACAGCCCAAACATCAGTTTTCAAAGATATTCAATGCATCGTGAAAGGTAGGTCACGATGACCTAATTTGAGAAAGTGATACACCTTTAGCATAAATTACATCAATAGACTAGGATTTGTGACTATATACAACACCATCTTGAAACGATGGTTTTATTAAAAAATTTGCGATAATGTCTAGTAGTCAGCAGTGAAAAGTAGGTCACACAGATTTTGATTACAGTATACAGATATCGGTAAAAACTACAACAGAATTGCTGGATCCGATCTGTCAGTCAAGCATATCAGACCAGCGTGCGAATTGTATGTCATTACTATTTAACTGTCGACCTGCTGAATTTCTGCAGACTACATTTTCCTTGGAGTTTAACTCTGGATATTCTGATAATTTTGAAAACAGTTTGACTGAAAGCTGTTGGTGACTGAGCCACCAACAACTTTCAGTCAAACTGTTTTCAAAATGTTCAACAGGTCCATAGTTAATTGCCCATTGAAATAATTGTCTGGTGGGTTGCAGTAGTCAGACAGTTAATGAACATTCTGAAACTAATCAGCCCCCCCCCCCCCACGCCGTCAAATTAGTTTCAAAAACTTCCAACAGCTTACCTGTAAAATTATCTTGAAAATGGGATTCCGGGAATTTAGAGTAGGCCTATATAAATTGATCTTAACACGCACAAACCGTAGACAGAGCTTATCTCGAAATGGGCGGGGCATGGCTAGAAATAGATTCCTCTATTGTTTATGCAGATGCTCAGTGAAACTTGCACGAGTACGTCCAACTGACCTACTTACGAGATCTCACACCATGAGGCGATGCACCCATACAAAGTGTTGCGACTAGGTGACACCATCTTGAAACGGTGGTCTGGATACACATTCCATATGATTTTATATAGGTAGTTTTGTGGTATCAGAACATCTTGATTAATGAATTAATCACACAATATAAGACTGATCCACTCCATGACCGGTTTCACACTTTTTTAATACTCATCATGTAGAGGCAGGGTTGAACTCACGAGCATGTGTGCGTGAGTAATGGAGGAATCCAGTTTAGCTATGCCCCGCCCATCCCTAGTTAAGCTCCACCACACTTCGTTCGTGTTGGGATCGATCGATCCCTGCACACCCTGAATCTCAATTTAAAAGAAAAACATGGCGGATAAGCTGTTGAATATTTTGAAGTTAATTTGACTGGGTGCTGTTGCTGCCTATGGTTGCTAAGGGTTGTTTTTAAATGTAAACTATAAACTACCCTTGAACAACTTGAATGGCCCGTCATCTCTCTTCCCGATCCCTTTAGTGGTTGTAGATTTTTCTGTTGCGAAAATAGTCATACACGATGGCCAACAGAAAAAGTGATCAATCTGCTTCTCCTGAACAAACCTGCTTCAGGTTTCCCTAGATAAAGTTTGTAAATGTTTGTGTTTCTAAAAATAGCTCAAAATCAAAGATTTCAGCTGCCCAAATCGACCAATCATCTTCCTTTGACCAATCTTGAATCTCTAAGCCACAATGAAGCTTTGTACCAAACCTAAGTAAAGTCAGCCCAATGGTTCTTGTAAAGTTGTTTAAAGTAAAAGTTGACAGATGTTCAGACGACGCACAGTCGGCACATCTCCCGATCACTTCAGCAATTCGGGAGAAGTCATTTTCATGAAAACTAGGTTCTCTAAGATGGCCGCCAATACATTTAACCAATCAAAACCAATCAAGTTCCCTAAAACAAACTTAGGTCACCTATTACCTTAGTTGATGTTTCATGAGTTTCAAATCAATCCCATAATTGGTTTCGGAAAAGATTCTGAAATACGTTTCTAAAAATCAGCCTCAATCCAAGATGGCCGCACGTCAAATTGGCCGATCGTCTTTTTAAAATAAACTTGCATTCCTATGGCCCAAGGATGTTTCTGACCAAATTTGGTTGAAATTGGTCCACTGGTTCTTTAACCCTTAATTACCACTCTAATGTCAAAATCTGAAATTTTCAAATTAAGTTAAAAGATGAACCGGTGTTCAATTTTCAACAAATTTGGTGGAAGATGGTGCTGTCGCAGTGGTGCTGTCGCAGAGGTGCTGTCGCAGTGGTGCTGTCGCAGAGGTGCTGTCGCAGAGGTGCTGTCGCAGTGGTGCTGTCGCAGAGGTGCTGTCGCAGAGGTGCTGTCGCAGAGGTGCTGTCGCAGAGGTGCTGTGGCAGAGGTGCTGTGGCAGAGGTGCTGTCGCAGAGGTGCTGTCGCAGAGGTGCTGTCGCAGAGGTGCTGTCGCAGAGGTGCTGTCGCAGAGGTGCTGTCGCAGAGGTGCTGTCGCAGAGGTGCTGTCGCAGAGGTGCTGTCGCAGGGGTGCTGTCGCAGAGGTGCTGTCGCAGAGGTGCTGTCGTAGAGGTGCTGTCGCAGACAGCAACATCGTCCACCAAATTTGTAAGAAAATGTACACCAGTTTCTTTGCTATTGACACAGTAAACGATAGACTATTGACATCAAATATGGCCGCCAAAACAGACTACATTTTGATTGGTCCACAGTAGTCATGTTTTTGATATATATATCAACATCTCTTAAACAAATTTTAATGGCCGTTATTACCGAAATCATATCTCCCGAAATTTCGGCCTGATCCATTCAGTGACAACTAGGTTATCCAAGATGGCTGACGAAGCATTTGGCCAATCAAGTTTACTTGAACAAACTTTGTTCAACTGTTGCTCTAGATTTTGCTTTATGAGTTTTGCGGTTTCAGAGATTTTTAAAGTCTGAGATGGCCTTCGACCAAATTGGCTAATCGGCTTTGTTTGAACAAACTTGCAAGGATGCTTCCTGCCAAATTTGGTTGAAATCTAACCAGCGGTTCTTGAGGTCGTCTAAAGAAAAATTTGACTGACAGCGGACAACAGACGAACGAATGACATACGGTCACCGCGGCATAAGCCAGGTGAGGTAATAACACAATAATCAAAGGTGACCCGTGTGAATAATAATGATAATACAAGTCAAAAGGTAATAACTTTTAAGACTAACTTTAATATTGGTCGCAGTCTTCGCACATAATAACCATTATCAAGTCCCGATGATGAGCATTCATGTGTGAAGGCTTGGCAAAAAATAATAAAGTTAGTATTAAAAGTTATCACCTTTTGACTTGTGTTGTCATTATTAACAGACTAACATGGCTACTACACCTTTTAGTGAACAAGGGGTCTGTATCGTTCACCTGCAGTTATTGGCCATTGGCACAACAGAACAGAATGAGATGGTCACTGGAAAAATTTACCAATCAAATTTCTGTGACGATTTAGCCAAGTTTTACTAAATTTGGTCCATTGGTTAATAAGTTGTCTTTTTATGACTTTTTCAGGAATTTGCAGAAAATACCAGATGTTCATCGAAAAAGCTAAATTTTTGATTGATTCACGGTGGGCATGTTTTGACACATCTCCATGGAACAAACTCTAATGGCCTTTAGTCCCTAATCATATCTCCCAAACTCTGTCCCGACCTGTCCTGGAGAAGTCGTTTTCGTGAAAACTAAGACATCAAAGATGGCCGCCCAACCATTTGCCCAATCAAGTTCCCTTGAACAAACTTGCTTCAGCTCTTAACCGAACTGGTTTTTGTTTTCATGAGTTTGAAATCAATCCCCCAAACGATTTCGGAGAAGATTGTTTACACGTTTATAAAAATAGGCCAAAACCCAAGATGGCTACTGGCCAAATTGGCCGATCGGCTTTGTATGAACAAACCTGGATCTCCATGGCCTAAGAATGCTTCCTGCCAAATATACTTAAAATCAGTCCAGTGGCTCTCAAGAAGAAGACTTAGTTTCTCATTGCTTTAGTATGGACACTTTTGACGAGAAAACGATCCAAGATGGCTGCCAAATCGTTTATTCGACAGTTTCGAAAGTGGTAAATTTGAAATCAGCATGCTCAAAACCTATATAAAACCAATTTTGGCTTGAAAATCCATCAAGTAAAAAATCCAAAATGGCAGCCAAAGGCGCTACATTTTGAATAGTCCAGGGTGGTCATTTTCTTACCCATCAACTTCCTTTGAATAAACTTTAATCATCTTTAGGCCAAATTCGGTCATCGGTTCTGGGGAAGAAGTCGTTTTCAAGAAAACTAGGTCATCCAAGAGGGCCGCCGAATGATTTGTCCAATCAAGTTCCCGTGAACAAACTTGCTTCAGCTCTTGCGCTAGATCATATTTCATGACTTTTGAATCGATCGCTGAAACGGTTTCGGAAAAGAAGATTTTTAAAGACGTTTCTAAAAACGGGCCAAAATCCAAGATGGCTACCAGCCAAATCGGGCGATCGACTTAGTCCCAGTGGTTCTCGAGAAGACGACATATTAATTTTCCCATTGTTTTAGTATGGGAGCTTTTGGCGGGAAAATGATCCAAACCGTTTATCCGACAGTTTCAAAAATGGCAAATTTGAAATCAGAATACCCCAAAACATATTTAAAACCAATTTTGGCTTGAAAATCCATGACATGAAAAAATCCAATATGCCCACCAAACACGTTATGTTTTGATTGGCCCATGGCGGCCATTTTTTTTACGGATCAACTTCCCTTGAACAAACTTTAATGGCACATTAGCAATGTGTATGTGATAACTGCACACCCGGAGTGTCACAATAGCAATGTGTATGTGATAACCGCACACCCAGAGTGTCACAATAGCAATGTATATGTGATAATTGCACACTAGGAGTGTCATAATAGCAATGTGTATGTGATAACCGCACACCCGGAGTGTCATAATAGCAATGTGTATGTGATAACTGCACACCCGGAGTGTCACAATAGCAATGTGTATGTGATAACTGCACACCCGGAGTGTCACAATAGCAATGTGTATGTGATAATTGCACACCCGGAGTGTCATAATAGCAATGTGTATGTGATAATTGCACACGCGGAGTGTCATAATAGCAATGTGTATGTGATAACTGCACACCCGGAGTGTCACAATAGCATTGTGTATATGATAACCGCACACCCGGAGTGTCACAATAGCAATGTGTATATGATAACTGCACACCCGGAGTGTCACAATGTCCATTTGCAGGCTAAGATGATATATTTTGTAAATTTACCACTGGAATGACTGGCTCGTTTATTGAGCCAGTTAATAACTGAGCCAATTATTCCGGTAGTGAATTTTCAAATATATCCTTCTTGTGGCCTGAAAAT
The DNA here is from genome assembly GCA_034401795.1 of Chaetoderma sp. LZ-2023a. Taxonomy (NCBI): domain Eukaryota; kingdom Metazoa; phylum Mollusca; class Caudofoveata; order Chaetodermatida; family Chaetodermatidae; genus Chaetoderma; species Chaetoderma sp. LZ-2023a. The sequence goes on along the minus strand of CM067369.1, from coordinate 106,762,757 downwards.
GGAGATTTCTAACAGAAGCTCTTTCTGGTTGGCTTGACCATTAAATGGTCGATCTTGATAAGAACGTTTAGCACTTTTGAAAATTTGCTTTAGAGCCTGACGCTTGTCTTCACTTGGTGAAGAGCAGTCTGAATGGTCTCAGCACAGATTGCTTGCCCCTTTTATATCTTTGGCGTGGTGGGATCTGCGCATGGCGGCTTTTTTGGCGGTCATGGCGGCTCTTGGGGGCCAAGGCTTTTTTGGCAGCCTGGCAGCGCAATGGCTCTGTGGTGGCTTTTTGTGGCGTTTTTTTATCGTGGTCCTGGCGCTGGACTGCCTTGTGGTGGGTGGGTGTGGATTTTGAAGCTATTCTATGTATAGTGGGTATAAGACTCGTGAGTGGGGGTTACTGTGCTATGGTAACACGGCGGGGATTCAGACTTATGGTGTTTCATTCTAAAAGTAGAACTAGCCGAGCTGCCAAAAAGCCGCCAATAACCACCACCCCACCAAGCTGCCACCAACCCCTCCACGCATGCGCACATGCATATCCCACCACCCCAAAGGTATAAAAGTGGCGCGCAATCCGTGCTCAGGCCATTCAGACTTTGCTCTTCACCAAGTGAAGACAAGCGTCAGGCTCAAAAGCAAATTTTCAAAAGTGCTAAACGTTGTTATCAAGATTATAATCGTAAAAAGAATGGAAACTGCTAGTAAATAAAATGGGGCGCCAGAGACAGAGATAGTCATTCCATCCATCTCTGGCCTGCCCCTCGACTCAGTGGCCCTTGATCTACTCAAGGAGCCTTCAACCACTGATGTCATCAGCACCATAGCGGTGACACATGACGAGAAACAGAAGGCCATTGGCCCCACACAAGTGGAGGCGCAGCCGCCAGCACCAGCCAGGGACAGGAAGAGGAGGATAGTAGAGTACAGGGACTCTCCTCCTTCCACCAGCCACCAGGGCAACACGAAGGGGTGACAGGGCTACACCAAGCCCAGTATTCCCAGTGAGCACCTAAATGCTTACAAGCTCTGGCAGAACTCCTCCTGCAAGGAGTCTAGGCTGGAGATACAACACGAAAAACTTAAGGAAGTGGTCAAAAGCCATACCTACCCGCTATTGCTGAAAGCGTCACTACCCTTCAAGCCAGACAATACAGATTCTGTATTCAATGCATAATGGCAGATTCTGCATGACGATTTCAGCAGGAAGGTCACAGCGCTTCTATCATCACACACGACCAACAAACTGTACTGCGAAACGGCTGGCTACAAGAGATGCTTTGCAGAGGCCAATGACAGCAACACCACCACAAAAGTCAGGCATAAAGAACGGCAAAGGTCAGCCGGCCCGCGCCCCAGGCACCGTGACAGGTGACTGGAAGAACGACTGGACAAAATAGTATTAGAAGGTGAAATGGACTGCACCACTGCCGACACACCTCCCAAAGCCACCAAAAACGGCTAGGTTTTATTTACCTCCAAACGTACATAAAGAAAAGAAAGATGGGAATCACACAAGGTAAAGACATCATCAGCAGCAATGAACACATCAAAGTCCATATAACAAGGATACAATCTTATGTAAAGGGCACCACAGATTGCATCAACAAGATAGAAAAATTCGGGCCTACAAAGGTGAATTCTATACTCGTCACCATGGACGTTACCTCTCTATATACTAACATACCAAACAATCAAGGCTTACGTATGTATGTATGATTACTGTATTCTGCGGCTGTAGTAGCAGAAACATCCTACAGCTGCAATCAGTCCTTCTTCGCTTTTGCCCACTGTGTCTTGTCCTCAGCCAAAATCCGTAGCTTCCTCAGGTCCATTCGTGACTTCAGTGTACCTAATCCTGCTTTCTTGAGGTCACCTCGTAGCATGCTTAGCAGATTTATGCAATGACGTCCTCTCCTGGCTTTGTATTTGCTGGCTCCGAGTAGGGAGAATTCCAAGGCTCCCTGTGCTGGTGTGTCTTCTGGCATCCTTAGCACATGGCCAAACATGGACCATCTTTGCTTGGCGACTTTTACAGACAGCGGCGGCGTATTACACATCTTGTATAGTGCATCGTTGGGAATTATGCTCTCTGGCCATCGGTGTCCAGTGATGGTGCATAGGTGTTTGCGGTGGCAGGCGTCAAGTTTGTGTAGAACTGCCTTTGGAGCTGCCCAGCTGTTACAGTTATACATCATCAAGGATACGCAGGTTGCATTGTATAAACGTAGTCTTTTTACCAAGGGCATCTTTGATCTACGAATCCATAGCTTCCAGAATGACTGGAAAGCTTTGTTCCCCATGATGCAGTGTGCGGCAATGTCAGCAGTACTGTAAAGCTGTGAGCTGAGGATTTTACTTTTCCTCCACGGAGTGGATCGTCATTTTCTTTAGTTTCATGCTTTGTAGATAGGTATATGTGGGTGAACTCTGTTTTGGATTCATTCATAAACAGATTCTCAATTTTTAGTTTGCTTGCAGCTATTGGGAGAGGTTCGTCAAGGGTTTCTTTTCCTCATCTATAAAGTCGACATCATCAGCATATTCCATCTCTAGCGGCATGCCCAGTATTGACACCGGGGGTGGGTGGGGGGGTGTTTGGTCTTGTGGAGTTTTCCCACATGGGTTTCAATGCAGCAGCCAGGTAACAGGTGACGAGCACAGGGGATAGACCATCTCTCTGTGGGGAGCTGACGGATGTCTCAAACTCTACAGACTTCACTGACTTGACTCATACTCTCAGCTTGGTGTCTGCAAGCAGTAGTCTCACTAGTCGTAGCTCATCTTCATTGCAACTGGCCTGGCGTAGTACATCTACGATCTTTGAACATTTAATTGTGTCGAAGGCTCATGACATGTCAATGCCCATTTTGGGGAAATCCTAGTGTTCGGACATGACTACCGACACACGCATGCGTTGAGCCCATACAATGTCTGCGCAGCTGCGTCCACGTTTGAAGCCACTGACATGATCCGGTGAAGTCGTCGATCTTGTCTCCGATGCGGCATAGAGTAACATTGGATAGGATTTTCCATATGCTGTTAAGGAGCACAATGGGTTGCAGATTGGCTGAGTGCCAGGTGGCTTCTTGGGCTTGGGTAGCGCGATAAGGATGCCTTGGCCTACAGCATCGATGGGAAGGTGGTGCATAAAAGCTGAATTGTTTATGTGCGTGATCGGTTTTGAGATAATGTCACTTGCATATTTAAATAGTTCATTGCTCATGCCATCAGGTTCAGATGCACAACAATTTCATGGCTTTAAGTGCCTTCTCAACTTCTGCTGTTTTAATTGGTGTTAGTAATGGCCTGAGGTCTCCTGAGAACGGGTGCAAGGGCTCATCATCGTTGTCAGTGAACTGTTCCTTGAACAATTCTCGGATCTCCTCGGCTTTTCCCTGGTCAGTCCCTTAAAGTGTCCTTCAAAGTTGTGTACAGTGAGTGGTGGTGTGTAGTTAGGCACTCTCAGGGCTCGGGATGCCCGGAACATTTTGTGACAGTCATCCGTGGCAGTGATTTCATCTGCTAGGGAGTCTGCCTGTTGAAGAGCAAGATCTTTTTTTAGCATTCGCCAATGTGTTGGTGATTAATATCGCGCTCCCGGCGTAGTTTGGTGTGGTCTTCACTTTGGCCACTTTGATAGATGCGCAGCCGTAACGCTTTTGCTCTGCTGATAATTTTACTACTAGAGGGTCGTCAGTATACATAGTTTGGTTGTTTTTAAGAACGCCTATGGTGCTGGTAGCGGATGATTTCATAGATCTCAGTATTTTGGTTAGGCCTTCGTTTGGATCGGAGATGACATTGATGTTAGCTATCTGCTCCCCGCATTCTCTTTGTATGGCATTTGAGTGTCAGTGTTGCTGATGGGCTTGGGTAGGCTGTAGGTGACTCTATCCTCTTGCCTGGTATGGTGTTTATATATTAGTTAGAGCTCGTTCATCTGAAAGCATGTAATGACTAGCTTATGGTCAGAATTGAGGTCTGTGCCTCCATACGAACAAGTGTTCCGGAGTAAAGGTTTTGCTTCTGTCTTGCATAGTATGAAGTCTATTTGATTGACGACAGCTGTTGTAGTCTTTGAACCTTTTGGGGCTTTGCGATCAGTAATGTGTCCAGTCCATGTTGTCCGGTGACGGCATGGGTGTTTGAAAGCCGTATTTATGACAAGTTGTGTGTGCCCTCTCCATAGGATTCCATGCCTAAACCAAGTCCTGAACTTTTGTCCGCAATTCCGAGTTTACCCAGCTTGGAGTTGAAATCTCCACACACAAACAGTTGCCATCTACCTGGGATTGTAATGGCGGAACTTAGTTCTGCATAGGAATCTAATATTGCTGGATTCTCTTTGGCTTTTTTGGTAGTTGGGCCGTATGCGTTGACAATTCGACACTTAGTGGTGGTGTGTTTTCGCGTAGGTATAGCCAGGTCGATGAATGCAACGCGATCATGGACGTATCCAAAACTAATGATATGATCCAAGACCCTTGGTCAGATTATGAAGCCTATGCCCCGGTATGTGCCTTGTTTTTGCTCCATGAGCACTAGCTTATGGCCTGTCTGTAGTTGCTGCTCTGAGTGTTTAGCTACTTTAGTCTCTTAAATGCATGTAATATCGATGTTATAGTGTTCACACTTTGCACCTAAGGTTTGCCTCTTTGATGTTGCACTCAGACCACGTACATTCCACGTAGCTATGGTAAGCTCCTGGGAAGATCGCGTCGTCCGAGGATGTCGAGCACAGTTTCTTGTTTGAAGAAGGGTAGACATAATCAGAGTTGCCTGTGTATGCGGATGTCAGCCCGCAATCCTTGATGACTTAGTTTCCCAATAAAGTTGGTACTTACGGAGGTATTAGAGTGCAACAATTTTGAATTCAATGGAGAACACTTCCTACAAATAGGCGGCACAGCCATGTGCATAAAACAGCAGCTTGCTCATAGAAGAAACTCTACTCGCAAATGCACCATACCAACCAACATTATATGTACGTTACCTACATATTTATAAGGGAACATGGTCACACAGCCCTAATGGAATTCGTCCACCACATGAACACTGGACATAACAGCATAAAATTCACTATGGAAAGCTCAAGAGAACGAGTGGCATTCCTGGACACTTGGGTCAAAAATAGGGATGGACAAACATTCACCTTTGACCTTTACACCAAACTCACCGACACGCATGGATATCTCCATTACACATTGGCGCACCCATCCTCCTTCAAGGACGCCAGCCCATATGGACAATTTCTGTGTGTCAGAAGGATATGCACCCACATTGCAGACTATGACAGGAATAGTACTGCAGTGGTAGGTTTCTTCCAAGTTAGAGGATACCCCCCACAGACATCCTCATCTCTGCACGAGCAAAAGCAAGGAGCAAAAACAGACATTTGCTACTTAAACACTCCACACCACACCCCCACCCTACCACCCAAAGAACATACCCATATTCGTCTGCGAATTCACGCGCATGGGTAGTATGCTTAAGTGATAAAAAAATACTGGCCTATCCTCCAGGCCAGTCAACGTTGCAGGGACGCCTTCCATGAACCACCCCTTTTTGGTTATCGAAAAAACAAAACCATCAGGGATCACGTAGTCAGAGCCAAGCTACCAGTGGTTCTAGACCAAACTAGAGACCCCACAGAAACTCACTAATGAAATGCATATCGCACAGATGCAAAATCATTGGGAATTGTTTGACACGCAAAATCGTGTATTTCATCAGCTGCAAACTATGCAAAAAGAGTACGTTGGAGAGACACTGAGACCATTCAAGATAAAAATACAAGAACATCTTAGATCCATAACTCATCTCAAAAGAAAAGAGCGTTATGACACTCTTGTCTCTAGGCATTTCAACATGAACAAGAGGCCCAAGGGGCCTGTGTCGCTTACCTGGAATTATTGGCAACTGGCACAAACGAATAAAATGAGATGACCACTGTAAAAAATTACCAATCAAATTTCTGTGAAGAAAGTTTAGCCAAGTTTGATTAAAACTGGCCCAGTAGTTAATAATTAAGTCTTTTTATGTTTTTCTCAGAAATTTGCGGAAAATACGAGACGTCCGCCAAAAACGTTATATTTTGATTGATTCATGGCGGATGTTTTTTTGACATAACATCTTTCCATGGACAATTTTTAATGGTGTTTCAGCCCTAATTATATCAGCCAAATTTCGGCCCAATCCATTCAGCGGATCTGGAGGTCATTTTCGCAAAAACTTGGTCATCCAAGATGGCCACCAAACCATTTGGCAAATTAAGTTCCCTTGAACAAACTTGATTCAGCTCTTGCCCTAGATCATATTTCATAAAGTCTGCATCGATCCCCAAGCAGTTTGAGAGAAGATTTTTAAAGACATTTCTAAGTCGGCCAAAATCCAAGATGGCTGGCAGGCCAAATTGGCCGATCATCTCCCTTAGAACAAATTTGTATCCCTATTCCCTAAGGATGCATCCTGTTTTCCTAAAGATGCCTCCTGTCAAATATGCTTGAAATCTGCCAGTGGTTCGCGAGATTACATTTTAAATTTCAGGTAAATCATCCAAGATGGCCGCTAAACCGTTTATCCGGCAGTCTCAAAAATGGCAAATTTGAAATCACAATACGCTAACATATATAAAACCAATTTCAGCCTCAAAATCCATCAAATAAAAAAATCCAATATGGCCACTAAAACACGCTACATTTTGATTGGCCCACGGCGGCCATGTTTTATGATGGATCAACTTCACAATCCAACTTTAATGGCCCTTTGTCCCTAATCATATATCACAAATTTCGGCCTGATCGCTTTAGTGGTTCTGGGGGAAGTCATTTTTGAGAAAACGAGGTCATCCAAGATGGCCGCTGAACTATTTGGCCAATCACGTTCCCCTGAACAACGTTGGTTCAGCTCTTGCCCTAGATCATATTTCATGAGGTCTAAATCTCTCAAACAGTTTCAGAGGAGATATTTAAAGACATTTCTAAAAATCGGCCGAAATGCAAGATGGCCGCTGGCCAAATTGGCCGATCGGCTTCGTTTGAACAACTTGAATCTCTATGCCATAAGGATGCTTCCTGCCAAATATATTTGAAATCAGCCCAGTAGTTCTCGAGAAGAAAACATTTTAAATTTCCCATTGCTTTAGTATGGGAGCGTTTGCCGGGAAAATAATCCAAGATGGCCGGCAAACCATCTATCTGACCGTTTCGAAAATTACAAAATTTGCGACCAGAATATGCAAAAACATATTAAACCAATTTCGGCCTTAAAATCCATCAAATAAAAAAAAATCCAATATGGCCACCAAACACGCTATATTTTGATTGGCCTACGGTGGCCATGATTTTTGACGGATCAACTTCTCTTGAACAAACTTTAATGGCCCTTAGTCCCTAATCATATCTGCAAAATTTTGGCCTGATCCCTTCAGTGATTCTCGGGAAGAAGCCCTTTTCGCTAAAAGTAGGTCAACCAAGATGGCCGCTGAACCATTTGACCAATCAAGTTCCCTTGAACAAAGTTGGTTCACCTCTTGCCCTAGATATTTCGTGAGGTTTGCTTCAAGCTGGCCAAATTGGCCGATCGGCTTTGTTTGAACAAACACGGATCCCTATGGCCGAATGATACTTCCTGCCAAATATAATTGAAATCGGCCCAGTGGTTCTTGACAAGTCGTTTAAAGGAAAAGTTTACGGACAGATGGATGGACAAGGGATGGACGGTCGCCATGGCATAAGCTCACTTGGCCTTTCAGGCCAGGTGAGCTAAAAACCATACGAGGGAGCACATGGGCTTCCGGATAATCCCAGTACTGTCCTCTGACCCCACCGACCAAGAATCCACTAAGTGGAGAAGAGAGAAAGAATCACATTGGATCCATCAACTCCACACTATGGAACCATTCGGGATCAATTTAGCAGGGTGATACCCACCATTCCTTTCAGCTACCAGGTAGAGCTGGGCAGTCTGACGGTAGTACCGTGAGGACCGCGGTATACCGTGAACTGATACCGTGACCATTGACATTTCCAAATATCGCGAATA